>WNWK01007696.1:0-91422 GCA_009830355.1 Cherax destructor | reverse complement strand
AGTTCTGGACTGAGACATGTAGTTGAGTGTTATAAGGATCAGTTCTGGACTGAGACATGTAGTTTTAGTGTTATAAGGTTTAGTTCTGGACTGAGACATGTAGTTTTAGTGTTCTAAGGTTCAGTTCTGGACTGAGACATGTAGTTTTAGTGTTATAAGGTTCAGTTCTGGATTGAGACATGTAGTTTTAGTGTTATAAGGTTCAGTTCTGGACTGACACATGTAGTTTTAGTGTTATAAGGTTCAGTTCTGGACTGAGACATGTAGTTTTAGTGTTATAAGATTCAGTTCTGACTGAGACATGTAGTTTTAGTGTTATAAGGTTCAGTTCTGGACTGAGACATGTAGTTTTAGTGTTATAAGGTTCAGTTCTGGACTGAGACATGTAGTTTTAGTGTTATAAGGTTCAGTTCTGGACTGAGACATGTAGTTTTAGTGTTATAAGGTTCAGTTCTGGACTGAGACATGTAGTTGAGAGGGAAATCATTTCTTATTTCTTCACTAGTAATATATTATAAATGTAATTGTATGGATGGGGGATAAAAAGATACAGATGATTTTATACTTGCTTTTATTCTTTCTATGAGAACTTTAATTGTAAGTCTTAATTTACTTAGAATGATCTTAGGTTGGTATGGATGAGGGTTACTTTTAAGTGTTAGTAATTTATTATCAAAATTAAAAATTTGTGAAGGGAAGGATATTGACTATTTTATCTGACCTTACTAGTAATGTAGTAACTTTATTGAGAATTTCTTTAATGTTTATAATAGGAGGCTGAAAATATATTTTTATTGGAAATACATTGAGATTTGTTTTACCAGATAACAGTAGTAAGTCTTAAATGGTTTCACCGACAAGAAGTATGTTCATAAAAATAAAAATATTAGCCAAATTTGCAAAATTTCATTTTTTTTATTTGTCTGCTGCGCCGTCAACGATCTAATGACCTCTGGTGTGACGGGCGCAGCGCTGTCACGATCTATTGACCTCTGGTGTAGCGGGCGCAGCGCTGCCAGACACCTAATAGGTTCGTTCCCTTGAATGTGGTTCAGACAATTGATCTTTGACCTAATCACCAGAACTTAACGTTTATTTGTTTTCCCCGTCATGCAGTGTATTATTTCTGAAAGATATTAAAGCAGGGAAAACCAGTCATTCTGTTTTTATACCTCATCTCTTAGCTGCGTTATGGCAATCAACTTTTTTAAGATATGCAGACGTGATGCTCTTAGAAAGATCACTTGAGAATGTTATCAATGATCACATTACCAACTACAAAGAAAAACAAAAAGAATTTTGTTGATATAAGACAATGAATTGATGGAGGGATACACAAACAATTGAAGGAGGGATACACAAACAATTGAAGGAGGGATACATAAACAATTGAAGAAGGGATACACAAACAATTGAAGAAGGGATACACAAACAATTGAAGGAGGGATACACAAACAATTGAAGGAGGGATACACAAACAATTGAAGGGGGGATACAGAAACAATTGAAGGAGAGACACACAAACAATTGAAGGAGGGATAGACAAACAATTGAAGGAGGGATACACAAACAACTGAAGGAGGGATACACAAACAACTGAAGGAGGGATACATAAACAATTGAAGGAGGGATACACAAACAATTGAAGGAGGGATACACAAACAACTGAAGGAGGTATACACAAACAACTGAAGGAGGGATACATAAACAATTGAAGGAGGGATACACAAACAATTGAAGGAGGTATACACAAACAATTGAAGAAGGGATACACAAACAACTGAAGGAGGGATACACAAACAATTGAAGGAAGGATAGAGAAACAATTGAAGGATGGATACACAAACAATTGAAGGAGGGATACAGAAACAATTGAAGGAAGGATAGACAAACAATTGAAGGAAGGATAGACAATTCTATCTTTACAGTGTTACTCTTCTCTAAGGGACTCTGGAGAAGACACTGTGGAGAAAATTATTTACGTCAAATGTAAGTTAGCAGTTGAACTGGTCAGAATAGAACATGGTAAGTAATATGAATTATTAGAATTTTGGTGATTATTACTTAAACAACTGAGCGTGGAATACTAAGTTTAATCTTCTGAATCCCACAAGTTAGTATTCAATTATTCATATCAGTTATTCACATCTTGTCCCAAAGCCTATTATTTTCAATCATAAAAAAAAATATAATATTTATATAATGATATTCTAGCTATGTGAATTTTAGGAATTTTCTTATAGTTCGGAGCTCCAACACTCGCTCTAAGAGTTTCCTCAGAGACCATCTTTCAGTACACAGTCAAACAGGTCCCTGACAGCTGGTCTCACTGGTGAAAATTATGACGTGTTCTATATAACATATTTTCATTTTGTTCCACCGCTTGAAGGATCGGATGAAACTGCTCACCAGAAATATTACATTTAAATATTAAGTTCACTTCAAAGCGGAATACTCGCTAAACCTCGTTTGGATGAAGCAATACATGGCAACATTAATATATTGTAATTCAGTTTGTTGTTATATTCAGATGTGTTAAACGTTACTGTGCAGGAAGGTCATCTTAATAGAGGTTAACAGAGAATTCAGAATTATTCAGCTAATTAAATTCTGTCATTAAATAAGAATATGTTGAACAGTGAATCACCAAAAAAATGGAAGCTAGAGAGTGTGGAACTTCAACCAATTATATTGATACATTTGTTGACATTAACATGTTGGTAGACAGGAACCCCTCACGAAGGTATTACTCTCCTGCCATGTGTGTGTGAAACGAAAACCTGTAATGATTTTACACAATGGTAGGATTGCTGGTGTCTTTTCTTTGTCTCACAAACACACAAAATAACAGGTACATCTTGCTACATCTACTTACATTTAGGTCACACTACACATACATGTGCACGTATATATACACACACTTATTGGAGTTTACTTCTATTTTCTTAATAGTTCTGAAGTGGAAAAGAATCCTTCTTACGAAAGCCTTGCGTGTTGTAAAAGTCGACTAAAATGCCGGGAACAAGGAGGTGGTAACCCCTTATCCTGTATATATTACTAAACATTAGAAGAAAAACTTTATAAAGCTGGATGTCCTGGCTCTAAGTGAAACAAAGCTGAAGAGGTAGGAGAGTTTCAGTGGAGAAAAAATAAATGGGATTAGGTCAGGAATATCTGAGAGACTTGGAGTTAAGGAAGGGGTAGCAAAAATGTTGAAGAATCAGTACTAAATGAATAAATTCAAGGAAGATGTGTATTAAAGTAAGAGCCTGATGAGAAAACCAGGTGTTTATGCATATGGAAAAGAGAGGAGTGTAGAGGAGAGAGAGACAGACAGAGACAGACAGTCAGATGGACAGAGAGATTTAGAAGATGTTAAGCGAGTGTTCAGGGAATTTTGAACCAAGTGAGAGAACTATTGTGGTTGGGGACCTGAGTGATAAAACTGGAAAAATAGTTATAAAGAGCGTAGTAGAAAGCTTTGGGGTGCCAGGGGCGTAGTGGGAAGCTTTGGGGTGCCAGGGGCGTAGTAGGAAGCTTTGGGGTGCCAGGGGCGTAGTAGGAAGCTTTGGGGTGCCAGGGGAGTAGTAGGAAGCTTTGGGGTGCCAGGGGCGTAGTAGGAAGCTTTGGGGTGCCAGGGGAGTAGTAGGAAGCTTTGGGGTGCCAGGGGCGTAGTAGGAAGCTTTGGGGTGCCAGGGGAGTAGTAGGAAGCTTTGGGGTGCCAGGGGCGTAGTAGGAAGCTTTGGGGTGCCAGGGGCGTAGTAGGAAGCTTTGGGGTGCCAGGAGTAGTAGGAGCTTTGGGGTGCCAGGGGCGTAGTAGGAAGCTTTGGGGTGCCAGGGGCTAGTAGGAGCTTTGGGGTGCCAGGGGTAGTAGGAGCTTTGGGGTGCCAGGGGCGTACTAGGAAGCTTTGGGGTGCCAGGGGCGTAGTAGAAAGCTTTGGGGTGCCAGGGGTAAGTGATAATTGGGGGCCTTTGATTGAACTTTGTATAGAAATTAGTTTATTGGGCTAAATATTGGTGGATAAAAGACTGATGGGTAGACTTGTGGATGTGCATGTTTATAGAAAGGCAATAGATATATCTGATCATATTTTAGTTGTAGCTACAGTGAGAGTAAAATGTAGATGGGGCACAAGGAGAATTGTATCAGCAAGTAAAAGAGAAGTAAAGGTTTATGAACTGAAGTAGGAGGCAGTTATGGTAAGATATAATTAACTATTGAGAATAAAAAGGACTACTGAGAGCATAGGTAATGAGGAGGCTGAAGAGGTATTGGGTAGATTTAAGGCTGCAGTGAGATAAAGCGAATGGTAAGAGATAAAAAGTTAGGATAATAGAGGTTTTTGCAAAGCAGGAGTGATATAAGGAAGGAGGAGTACATGGAGAGGAAAAGAGAGGTTACGAGAGTCGTAAGGGAATGTAAAAAGAAAGCAAGTAACGGAATGGGTGACGTGCTGTTGAAAAATTTTGCTGAGAATAAGAAAAGCTTTTCGAGTGAGATCAGTAAATTGAGAAAGCTTAGTGAACGAATGGGTTTGACAGTTAAAAATAGAAGAGGAAAGTTATTAGATGGGGGTCGGAGGTATCGGGAAAATGGAGGGAATATTTTGAGGAATTGTTAAGGTTGATGAAGATAGGGAAGCTGTGATTTCATGCATTGGCCAGGGAGGTATAGAATCTTTTAGGAGTGAGGAAGAGCCAGATATGAGTGTATGGAAAGTGTGTGAGGTGTAAGAGAACAACATTTAGACAATGGTTAAGAAGTTTTTTGGGTGGATAGCAATGCGGCAGAAGTTCCAAGTGTATGAAATAAAGATCACTGAAACCAGTTATGAGTTTATTCAAGGATACTGAAGCTTAAGTTAGGGAATGAAGGAGTGAGGGAGATTGTTCAGTAAAAGTAGGACTTAGACATGGATACATGTTGTCAACTTGGTCGTTTAATAAATTTATAGATAAAGTTGTAGGAGAAGTGAATTTAGGGGAGTTTGGGAGAGGTGAAGGATTGAAAGATAAAGAATCTAATACAAAGTGGGAGTTGTCACAGTTGCTTTTTTGTTGATGATACTTTGCTGTTGGAGATTTTAAAGAGAGGTTGCAAAGGTTGGTGGACGAATTTGGGAGAGTGTGTAAAAGAACGAAATTACAAGTGAAGACTGAAAAGATCAAGGTGATGAGGGTAACAGAAATTTAGGTAATAAAAGATTATATTTCAGATAATATAGCATTCTTGAGGAGCTCAGTGATTCTTCGTCTTCTCCTGTAGAGGGAGCGTCTCTATCTCGCCTGTTTACTTCTTCTCTTCTTTTTTCTTAGCTGAACATACTTCAGCCACCAGAAAGTTGATCTTTTCAAGGCACTGGTTATGGTCCATGTTATTTAAGATATCTTCACAACATGTTTCATTCAGGACATAGTTTACCTGGTTCCAGTTGATGTTCTTGTTGCATGTAAGTCTGGACTTCGATTAGATTGTGATCAGAATTAGTTGTTTTTTATATTATGTTTCTTACCAGGTCCTCATTATTTGTGAAAATAAGGTCAAGTGTGTTCTCCAGTCTTGTTGGCTCCACTATCTACTGACTTAAGGTGTGTTTATTGCAGAAATTCAGCAGCTCATGTGTGTGACTTTTCATCTGAGCTGCCTCCAGGTATTATTTCTCCTACAATATTATTTGCTATATTCTTCCATTTTGTATGTCTTAGATTGAAATCACCAAGCAGCAAGATGTTTGGGGATGGGGATGGAAGGTTTTCCAGACAGGAGTCAATTTTTGGTAATTGTTCTTTGAACTGTTGGGAAGTTGCATCTGGTGGCTTATATACAAGTACAATGACTAGGTTTTGGCTCTCGAGTTTTATTGTTAGAACTTCAACTACATCATTTGTGGTGTTCAGTATCTCTGTGCAAATTAGCGACTCTTTGACATACAGACCACCTCCCCCTTGTTGCCTGTTTTCTGTCGCATCTGAAAAGGTTGTACCCAGGTATCCATATTTCACTGTCAAAGTGATCTTTTGCCTGGGTCTCTCTTTTACAGTGTGACTTCTTCCATTCTACTCTTGCTGCTTCACTCTCTATTTTGAGCTCTGCAGTGTAATCGAAGCTGAGGACCACATGATTATTAGCTCCGAAGGGTCTTTCATATGTGATGTCCCCAATGTCTGAACTACTCAAGGTGAATATGAGGCCCAGCCCCGTGGGTTCATCTCACCTCTCTCTCTCTCTCTGGCAGTGTTCCTAACATATTGATGCATGAGGTTTTCCAGTTCCACCTCCATCATCTTGGCCCTCCACGTTTCTGGTCCCCCATGTGAAGCCCCTGGATAAAATTGCCCTCTCCCTCTCCTCTTCCCATTGGTTTTCCCTCTGCATCTCTGGGTTCCATTTAAGCATCATCATCGCTGCTTCTCTTATCATTTCTGTTACTCTCAATTGCCTGACATTACCTCTGCAGAGTACCTGCACCATCCCTTCCTACTATTACCTCACTTACCGTTGTTCTTTTTTTTTTACATAGGGTTTCACAAGGTTAGGTTAAGGATCCCTAGCTTTATTGACAAGCTATTTACAAGTTAAGGGTTCCTAACTTTATTGACAAGCTAAGAGCTGTTACCTACATCAGCTCATTTGAAAGTATTTTTATTATGAAACGTACATGTATGGAACAGGATGAAGTTGGAGCCATCTGTGGGCCAGCATTTTCATTTGATCAACTGACTTTATCTCGTTGACATCATTATGGTGTACGAATGTGTTCAAGACTCGAGTCATCCTGGGGATAAATGATCTCAGATGAAGTGATGTTCTGGAGAAGGTTACAGCCAGAGTGAAGTTGCTGCTGGATGCCCGTCTTGTGGTATAGAAGATTGATTCTGGCTGTCCTCGAAGTGGAGCCAAGTGTGGTACTTTGGCAATGTTGGCCTTGTACATAACAGTAAGGCCACCCACATCCCTCCAGTGTTGAAGGCTCTGCTGAAATGACAGATCTATCCAGGATTTGTCCAGGCGAGAGATGAGACGTCTTGCTCTGTTCTCTACTCTGTCAAGCAGTCGCAGATGGGAAGGCAGGCAAACCAAGAAAGTGGAGCATACTCAAGGTGTGAGCATACTTGTACCTCATACAGAATCTTTCAACCCCTACTGTCAAGCAGATGCGAGATACGGCAAATTGCTGTAAACTTCTTGGCTTCCTTGTTTGCAAGATTTACAACGTGGTTCTCCATGGTCAGTTTGGAGTCAAATTTCACCCCAAGGATATCAACTTCTTCCCCAGGTACCAACAATCTCCCATTCATACTTACTACTGCACCGATATTACCATCATGGTGCCTAGAGATCATTATCATTTGTGTTTTCTCAGGTGCAAATGTTACTTGCCATCGGTTTCCCCAAGCTGATATAGCTCTTAGCTGGTGATTGATGTAGCTTTGAGCAGCTGGCTTTTCTTCTCTTGGATAAGTGACTGTCAGAGTACAGTCGTCTGCATATACATGGCATTCTGGGATGAGATGAAGAAAGTCATTGAGGTAGACATTCCATAACAATGGTCCCAGCACACTTCCTTGTGGAACACTTGCTCCAATAGGATGTCTTGCTGATTCTTTTCCATTGAGAACTATCCTTAGAGATCTACCATGAAGGTAATCACTGAGGAGACATAGCATAGAGCCTGCAATTCCCAGTGCTTTCAGTTTTGCCAAGAGGTCCTGGTGCCACACTCGGTCGAAAGCAACAACAATGTCCAATGCTATCACACAGCTGACTTTGGATTCATCCAGTGACTGGTGCCACTTTCTCTCCTTGACATTTCCTCGACCTGTTTTTGGCCTGATGAAACCTATACATAGGTCTCTCCTCTTTTTTTTTTTTCGTCTTCTCGCTGGATACATCTGGACCTGATCCTGATTCCAATCCCTTTCTGCTCATTGACTCTTTATGCTGCTTCAGCATTCTCAATTTGTCTTCTAGGCTGTGTATCCTGGCCTCTGCAGCTTCAGGTTGAATCTACCACTTCCTGTTCTTTGCATCCATCCTCTTCGCCATTTTATCAGTAAATGATTCTAGCTTCCTTTCTCACTCTCGTTCCATCCTTCCCCTGAACTCTTTCACCCATTCTTCCTTTGGTGTGAGTGTGTGTTTGTTTGTATGTGTGTGTGTGTGTGTGTGCATGTGTGTGTGTGTCTGTCCCGCCTCAAGAGGCCACACAATGTACATGTCACCCTACCATCTGAGCCATCAATCCTACAAACAACATGAGCCTAGAGAACTAGGCTTGTTTCATGTTGCGAGGACACGCGTGGTAGTGTATGCTCAAGGATTAATTTCAGCCTCCTCCAGTTTGAATACCCTCCTCCACAAGCAATCTATATAGCAATTGTGGAGGAGGGTATTCAAACAGGAGGAGGCTGAAATAATCCTTGAGCATACATCTGCCACGAGTGTCCTCGCAACATGAACAAGCCTAGTTGCTAGCTCATGTTGTTTGTAGGATTGATGGCTCAGATGGTAGGGTGACATGTACATTGTGTGGCCTCTTGAGCGGAAATGTGTCGTGGAGTCGAATCCTGGCCTGCCGCATTTTGCTAAATGATTAAAAAACACTTGATTCGTGGTTTCATTGATATATATATATATATATATATATATATATATATATATATATATATATATATATATATATATATATATATATATATATATATATATATATATATATATATATTATATATATATATATATATATATATATATATATATATATATATATATATATATATATATATATATATATATATATATATATATATATATTTTTTTATTAACACATCGGCCGATTCCCACCAAGGCAGGGTGGCCCGAAAAAGAAAAACTTTCATCATCATTCACTCCATCACTGTCTTGCCAGAAGGGTGCTTTACACTACAGTTATAAAACTGCAACATTAACACCCCTCCTTCAGAGTGCCGGCACTGTACTTCCCATCTCCAGAACTCAAGTCCGGCCTGCCGGTTTCCTGAATCCCTTCATAAATGTTACTTTGCTCACACTCCAACAGCACGTCAAGTATTAAAAACCATATGCCTCCATTCACTCCTATCAAATACGCTCACACATGCTTGCTGGAAGTCCAAGCCCCTCGCACACAAAACTTCCTTACCCCTCCCTCCAACCTTTCCTAGGCCGACCCCTACCCCGCCTTCCCTCCACTACAGATTTATACACTCTCGAAGTCACTCTGTCTCGTTCCATTCGCTCTACATGTCCAAACCACCTCAACAACCCTCCTCAGCTCTCTGGACAATCGTTTTGGTAATCCCGCACCTCCTCCTAATTTCCAAACTCCGAATTCTCTGCATTATATTCACCCCACACATTGACCTCAGACATGACATCTCCACTGCCTCCAGCCTTCTCCTCGTTGCAACATTCATCACCCATGCTTCACACCCATATAAGAGCGTTGGTATAACTATACTCTCATACATTCCCTCTTTACTTCCATGGACAAGGTTCTTTGTCTTCACAGACTCCGAAGTGCTCCACTCACCCTTTTCCCCTCATCAATTCTATGATTCACCTCATCCTTCATAGACCCATCCGCCGACATGTCCACTCCCAAATATCTGAATACATTCACCTCCTCCATACTCTCTCCCTCCAATCTGATATCCAATCTTTCGTCACCTATTCTTTTTGTTATCCTCATCACCTTACTCTTTCCTATATTCACTTTCAATTTTCTTCTTTTACACACCCTACCAAATTCATCCACCAACCTCTGCAGCTTCTCTTCAGAATCTCCCAAAAGCACAGTGTCATCAGCAAAAAGCAACTGTGACAACTCCCACTTTGTATTTGCTTCTTTATCTTTTAGCCCAACACCTCTTGCCAAGACCCTCGCATTCACTTCTCTTACAACCCCATCTATAAATATATTGAACAACCACGGTGACATCACACATCCTTGTCTAAGGCCCACTTTTACTGGGAAATAGTCCCCTTCCCTCCTACACACTCTAACCTGAGCCTCACTATCCTCATAAAAACTCTTCACTGCTTTCAGTAACCTTCCTCCTATTCCATACACCTGCAACATCTGCCACATTGCCCCCTATCTACCCTATCATACGCCTTTTCCAAATCCATAAATGCCACAAAAACATCTTTACCCTTATCCAAATACTGTTCACCTATATGTTTCACTGTAAACACTTGGTCTACACACCCCTACCTTTCCTAAAGCCCCTTGTTCATCTGCTATCCTGCTTTCTGTCTTACTCCTAATTCTTTCAATAATAACTCTACCATACACTTTACCAGGTACACTCAACAGACTTATTCCCCTATAATTTTTGCACTCTCTTTTGTCCCCTTTGCCTTTATACAAAGGAACAATACACGCTCTCTGCCAATCCCTAGGTACCTTACCCTCTTCCATACATTTATTAAATAATAGCACCAACCACTCCAAAATTATATCCCCACCTGCTTTTAACATTTCTATCTTTATCCCATCAATCCCAGCTGCCTTACCCCCTTTCATTCTACCCACTGCCTCACGAACTTCCCCTACACCCACAACTGGCTCTTCCACCCTCCTACAAGATGTTATTCCTCCTTGCCCTACACACGAAATCACAGCTTCCCTGTCTTCATCAACATTTAACAAATCCTCAAAATATTCTCTCCATCTTCCCGATACCTCTAACTCTCCATTTAATAACTCTCCTCTCCTATTTTTAACTGTCAAATCCATTTGTTTCCTAGGCTTCCTCAACTTATTAATCTCATTCCAAAACTTTTTCTTATTTTCAACAAAATTTGCTGATAACATCTCACCCACTCTCTCATCTGCTCTCTTTTTACATTGCTTCACCACTCTTTTAACCTCTCTTTTTCTCTCCATATACTCTTACCTCCTTGCATCACTTCTACTTTGTAAAAACCTCTCATATGCTAACTTTTTCTCCTTACTACTCTCTTTACATCATCATTCCACCAATCGCTCCTCTTCCCTCCCGCACCCACTCGCCTGTAACCACAAACTTCTGCTGAACACTCTAACACTACATTTTTAAATCTACCCCATACATTTTCAACCCCATTGCCTACACTCTCACTAGCCCATCTATCCTCCAATAGTTGTTTATATCTTACCCTAACTGCCTCCTCTTTTAGTTTATAAACCTTCACCTCTCTTTTACTTACTGATTCTATTTTCCTTGTATCCCATCTACCTTTTACTCCCACTGTAGCTATAACTAAAAAGTGATCTGATATATCTGTAGCCCCTCTATAAACATGTACATCCTGAAGTCTACTCAACAGTCTTTTATCTACCAATACATAGTCCAACAAACTACTGTCATTACGCCCTACATCATATCTTGTATACTTATTTATCCTCTTTTTCTTAAAATATGTATTACCTATAACTAAACCCCTTTCTATATATATATATATATATGTCGTCCGATTAGGTAAAACTTGCGATTTTGCTTAAATAGCAACGTCACCTGCCATATAAGACAAGTAAAATTTGTATGCATATATTTCAAAATCATTCTGAACATAACGAAAAATATATTTAATTGTGTTTGTTTATTATTAAATTAATGTTAACGATCTCAATATAATAGTTGGTTAGGCTAAATTAAATTGTGCTTGTTGTAATAAGGTTAGTAGGTTTTCAAAGTTTCTCTTGGTACAAAATTATATTCTTACATTAACATAAATGAAAAATATATCTTTAAAGTATAAGAGAAAATTTTAGAAAGGACTTAATTTTAGATGAGTTCTTGCTAATTGACCAGTTTTACCTAATCGGCACGACATATATATATATATATATATATATATATATATTGTGCCGATTAATAAACTGTCAATACAGAACTCATCTAAATTAGTCTTCTAAAATTTTCTCTTATACGTTAAATATATTTTTCATTTATGTTATGAAGATAATTTTGCGCTTTGAAAACCTACTAATCTTATTACAACAAGCAATTTATTTAGCTAACCCAACTAAATATATTTTAGATACGTTAGCATTAATTAAATAATAAACAAACACAATGAAATATATTTTCGTTAGGTTCAGAATGATTTTGGAAATTATTGCATCACAAGTTTTCGCTTGTCTTATATGGCAAAACGTTGCTATTTAAACCAAAATAGCAAGTTTTATCCACTTCTCCGAGGCTATGGGTCCCACAATTTGTAACAGAGGTGGACCTATCCTATATATATATATATATATATATATATATATATATATATATATATATATATATATATATATATATATATATATATATATTATAATATAAATTTAACAGAGTGATGAACCGTGGGAGTACACAGTTATACAGCGGTATACTGCAAAATTATGTTGAAATGTCTGCTGGTTTCTGGCCGATGTTTTTGTCTCTAATTGTCAAAACTATCCATGTAATGTGATGTAATTTGGTTAATGGTATTGTGTAGTAATTAATGCTTTTTCTAATGTTTCTCTAGTTTTGTCCCTTTAATAATGACCTCTTGATAAGGTGAGAATCTTTCTTCCTATGTGCAATCCTGCAATACTGTCTTGTGAGTTCTGCAACCATACTGATGCTCATAAACTATAGCGTTTAGATTTCCTTCTTATTAAAGTACTGGTTATCTCGCCCACTACAAGAAATGGTGTATATTTCAACAATAATGGCTACTGTAATGGTTTTGGAGGTTAATTACTGCAACAGTGGATTCTCTTCTCTTTAATGCTTGCGTGACGGTATCATTAGTGTTACCTGTGGTAGATGCGTGACGGTATCATTAGTGTTACCTGTGGTAGATGCGTGACGGTATCATTGGTGTTACCTATGGTGGATGTGTGACGGTATCATTGGTGTTACCTGTGGTAGATGTGACGGTATCATTGGTGTTACCTGTGGTAGATGCGTGACTGTATCATTGGTGTTACCTGTGGTAGATGTGACGGTATCATTGGTGTTACCTGTGGTAGATGCGTGACTATCATTGGTGTTACCTGTGGTAGATGTGACGGTATCATTGGTGTTACCTGTGGTAGATGCGTGACTGTATCATTGGTGTTACCTGTGGTAGATGTGACGGTATCATTGGTGTTACCTGTGGTAGATGCGTGACTATCATTGGTGTTACCTGTGGTAGATGTGACGGTATCATTGGTATTACCTGTGGTAGATGCGTGACTGTATCATTGGTGTTACCTGTGGTAGAAATGAGACACCTATCACCACCATCGGCATTCTTGGGTGTGGAAATTTTTCTAGGCCATTTGTTTATGATCCCAGAACAGATGTGAAGGCAAGTGTAGTATGGCAAAGATATTACTGATGATGTCAAATTCCTCTTCAAGGTACTCGGAGGACCAGATCCCGAAGGCTCAAAAAAGTAGAACCCACTCAACACTTTGCTTTCGTTGTTTACTGGTACAGGAAGAGTACAGCGTCGTTCTGATAGACTATATACTTGATTTCGAATCCGATGAGATGAACGTCAACTGACAGAAGGATGTTTGCCTTATTTTCTTTGGTGAACCTGATTTAAGGTTCAGCTGTGTTAGGATTGTTTTTTAAAGTTATTAAGTTTAAAGTTTCTGAGCTAATGATAGAGAACTTTTCTTATAGGGACTCCATTTACAGGTTGGTAATGAGAGTGTTGACTGGTGGACACCCTAGTTACGCCAAGCATTTGTTTGAACAAGGTTTTGTTTAAGAAAAAACTATTGAAATTTATATATGTTTAGGTAAAGTAAGTTCCATGTTTAGTCTTAGGTCAGTGGCTTAGTCTGTATGAATTTCGGTGAGTAGTGATGTAACATCGAGGCTGGTAATTTCTTGTTAATAATGTTATTGATTTTTGACCCTTTTGAAGAGGTTGTGTGAGTGTTGAAGATATACATTTCTCTGTGTTTTACGAAGATGCCTTCCAAATTATGTGGCGCGTCGGTCTGGAGTTTCAGGACTCTTTGATCGCAGGTTCTAACCCCACCCGTGGTATGGTTTGTTATTGTTTTTGTCGGAATGTTAAGCATGTGAGTTTTAGGTAAATCATGAATGTTAGCTACTCTAAGAATTGGAAGAATATGGTGGCAAATCTTTCTACTCAGCTCAAAGTATTTGAGGATACGATACATACGTTATGCAAGGCGGCGCAGGCGCCCTCCACTAGTCCACTCAGTGTTACAATTAATATCAACATTAATGTACATTTTTATAAAATTGGAGAACAATACAAACAAATAATGTGGCTATTTCAAATGAGGTGCTGGTCGTTATTCCCACCTGAGAGGCAGTGACACGTCACTTTCCACCATGAGAGGCGATGACACGTCACTTTCCACCATGAGAGGCAATGACACGTCACTTTCCACCATGAGAGGCAGTGACACGTCACTTTCCATCATGAGAGGCAATGACACGTTACTTTCTACATTGAGAGGCAATGACACGTCACTTTATAACATGATAGGCAATGACACGTCACTTTCTACCATGAGAGGCAATGACACGTAACTTTCCACCAGGAGAGGCAATGACACCTCACTTTCTACCATGAGAGGCAATGACACGTAACTTTCCACCATGAGAGGCAATGACACGTCACTTTCTACAATGAGAGGCAATGACACGTTACTTCCTACCATGAGAGGCAATGACACGTCACTTTCTACCATGAGAGGCAATGACACGTCCCTCTCTACCATGAGAGGCAATGACACGTCGCTTTCTACCATGAGAGGCAATGACACGTCACTTTCTACCATGAGAGGCAATGACACGTCACTTTCTACCATGAGAGGCAATGACACGTTACTTTCTACCATGAGAGGCAATGACACGTCACTTTCTACCATGAGAGGCAATGACACGTCACTCTCTACCATAAGAGGCAATGACACGTCTCTTTCTACCATGAGAGGCAATGATACGTCACTTTCTACAATGAGAGGCAATGACACGTCACTTTCTACCATTAGAGGCAATGACACGTCACTTTCTACCATGAGAGGTAATGACACGTCACTTTCTACCATGAAAGGCAATGACACGTCACTTTCTACCATGAGAGGCAATGCCACGTCACTTTCTACCATGAGAGGCAATGACACGTCACTGTCTACCATGAGAGGTAATGACACGTCACTTTCTACCATTAGAGGCAATGACACGTCAATTTCTACCACGAGAGGCAATGACACGTCACTTTCTACCATGAGAGGCAATGACACGTCACTTTCTACCATGAGAGGCAATGACACGTCACTTTCTACCATGAGAGACAATGACGTCACTTTCTACCATGAGAGGCAATGACACGTCACTGTCTACCATGAGAGGCAATGACACGTCACTTTCTACCACGAGAGGCAATGACACGTCACTTTCTACCACGAGAGGCAATGACACGTTACTTTCTACCACGAGAGGCAATGACACGTCATTTTCTACCATGAGAGGCAATGACACGTCACTTTCTACTACGAGAGGCAATGACACGTCACTTTCTACCACGAGAGGCAATGACACGTCACTTTCTACCACGAGAGGCAATGACACGTCACTTTCTACCACGAGAGGCAATGACACGTCACTTTCTACCATGAGAGGCAATGACACGTCATTTTCTACCATAACACAATATTATTGTTAAACAATAACAGAACACGAAACAAACATACAATCTTCAATTGTGCGAAGTAGAAGAAGAATTATATTAAGGAGGCACCACGTCTTAAAGGCACCACATTTTAAAGGCACCATATCTTAAAGGCACCATATCTTAAAGGCACCATGTCTTGAAGGCACCATGTCTTATAGGCACCATATCTTAAAGGCACCATGTCTTGAACGCACCATGTCTTGATGGCACCATATCTTGATGGCACCATATCTTGATGGCTCCATATCTTGAAGGCACCATGTCTTGATGGCACCATGTCTTGAAGGCACCATATCTTGATGGCACCATGTCTTGAAGGCACCATGTCTTGATGGTACTTTCAGAAAAAGTGGTGTTTGCTACGAAGACTGAGGTAAACTTTAAGTAGTGTGGTTTCATGTGGTTGAAGTGTTTAACCAGAAACCCGGAGGTTATATGATACTTGATCATTGGGTAATTTCTGTTCTGTTTTAATCACGGTACTGTGTTTTTTTATTATTTTGGAGTAAATGTAAATCTTAATTATGAATGTTCTGTATAATGAAATAAATATCTTCAGGCCTGGTCACTGACCTGGCCGAGGGGGCATTGACCCCGGAAAACCTCTCCAGGTATACTCCAGATATACTCCAGGTAGAGAACAAAACGTCATCTTAATATATGCTTGTTCTTGTAAAGTGAGTCAGTTCTTCACTAATTACCTGAGACTTGTCTCTTTCAGTGAGTCAGTTCCTCAAGAATTACCAGCGACCTTTTTCTTACAATGAGTCAGTTCTCTAATTACCAGCGACCCCTCTCTTACAATGAGTGAGTTCTCTAATTACTTGTGTTCCCTCTCTTACAGTGAGTCATTTCATCATTAATTACCTATGATCCGTCCCTTAGAGTGAGTCAATTCATTATTAATTACCCGTGTTCCCTCTCTTTAAGTAGATGCTTCAGTAACAGGTTTATGATGCTCAGACTATTACATTATTTCTGAATGTCTAATATTTCTGACTTACAAGAACACTAAAGCACTATACTCATGCCATGAACTACATTTATTTATTCTCAGCAAAGGTGCTGCATAGTTTAAAAAATTGCTTGAAGTACATCATTATAGAAATGTTGACATGTTCAATGTCACTAGCAAAAGCAGTGCCTCTCCCGTAAGTACTCTATGTTTTTATAGGTTATGTTGCAACAAGTGCCAACAGGGCCACCTCAACTTCAAGATATTTGTCTCTGGTAACAAAGTCGAGCTGTGACAGCTCCTTCCAGTCAGGTAAATAGCCATTCAAGTATTTTAGTTTTCTCGCCCAAGACAATTAGACATAGAGTTTTACAATAAAGGATTTAAAGTATTTTGCTTGTTAACATATACAGCAGAGTAAATCTCGCAGACAGAGACACGTGAAACAGAGTAAATCTCGGAGACAGAGACACGTAAAACAGAGTAAATCTTGGAGCCAGAGACACGTGAAACAGAGTAAATCTCGGAGACAGAGACACGTAAAACAGAGTAAATCTCGGAGCCAGAGACACGTGAAACAGAGTAAATCTCGGAGACAGAGACACGTGAAACAGAGTAAATCTAGAAGACAGAGACACGTGAAACAGAGTAAATCTCGGAGACAGAGACACGTGAAACAGAGTAAATCTCGGAGACAGAGACACGTGAAACAGAGTAAATCTAGGAGACAGAGACACTTGAAACAGAGTAAATCTCGGAGACAGAGACACGTGAAACAGAGTAAATCTAGGAGACAGAGACACTTGAAACAGAGTAAATCTCGGAGACAGAGACACGTGAAACAGAGTAAATCTCGGAGACAGAGACACGTGAAACAGAGTAAATCTTTATTATTAATAAGTGTTGTTCATGAAGACCAACTTCAAGGTGTATGAATATAAAGTTCACAATAAGTTACCTGTTTCTTCTACTTATCTACAGTTCTGTTAGCAGACTTTCCTATATCTTTTCTAAATCTAAATTTTTCCATTTCGAACTCATTGTCGCGAGTCCTGTCTTGGATAGATCTTTTTAGCACATTATTTACATCCCTTTAATTATTCCTGTTTTACATTTGTACACCTCAGTCCTCGTAGGTTATATTTCGGTTACATGGGATCAACATTGGCATCCTCCTCTGTACGTTTTCCAGCGTTTTGATGTTCATTCTGTAATAAGGTGACCCCGAACTATGCAGCATATTCTAAATGAGGCCTAACAAGCGATATATCGATTTGAAGTATAACCTAAGGATTTCTGTTATATATATTTCGAGATATGAAGCCAAGAATTCAATTCTCCCCCCCCCCGTTTTTTTTCCAAATTCTTACACACCGTTGTCTTGGGTTTCCATTACTGCTAAGCAGAAATCCTAAAAAAAATTTAGCATTCAGAGTGATTAAGATGTACATTATTTAATTAATAAATGCTATTATTTTCTTTTCCTAGGCTTAGAACTTTGCATTTGTCTATATTTAACTGTATCTGCCACATCTTCTACCACTGCATCACTCTAGACCTTCCTGTAGCGCACTAGTGTCCTCGTCACAATTAATTCCACCAGCAAACTTGCTTATGTCGATGTTTATTCCCTCATCCATGTTGTTCAGGTATATTGTGAACAACAAAGGGCAGAACATTGACCCCTGTGGAACACCGCTTGTAACGCGTCCCTACTCTGATTTCTCCCCATATATGCAAAGTCTCTGTTGCCTGTCAACCACGCCTCTATCCAGGAAAAAATTCTCCTCCTAATCCGTGTGTCTCGACTTTCCTCAACAATTCCCGGTGTGGAACTCTGTCAAAAGCCTAAGTGAAGTCCCTTTAAACAATATCATATTCATTATCTGGAGTATACCTGGAGGGTGTTCCAGAGGTCAACGCCCCCGCGGCCCGGTACATACCAGGCCTCGCGGTAGATCAGGGCCTGATAAACCAGGATGTTACTGCCGGACACACGCAATCCAACGTACTATCCACAGTCCGGCTGGTCAGGTACTGACTTAAGATGCCTCTCCAGCTTCCTCTTGAAGATAGCTAGGAGTCTATTGGTAATCCGCTTTATGAATGCTTGGTGCTAGTTGAACGGTCCTAGGCCCCAGACACATATTATGTTATATTTTAGTATACTCATGGAATCCTGCATTTCATTGGGGAAATGTTGCACTGCCTGCCGAGTCTTTTGCGTTCTTATGGAGTGATTTCTGTTTGCATTTTTGGGACTAGTCCCTCTAGGATTTTCCAGGTGCAAATTATGTACAGTGAAAGTTTTTTGTATATTGTACAGCAGTACTCCAGCCAAGAGAGAAACAAGTGACTTAAAGTGAATCATCATTGGGTTTTTGCATCCCAAGTTTTGAAGGTTCTCGTTATCCATCCTCTAATTCCCTAGCAAATGTGATAGATACATTGTTGTGATATTTGAAAGTGAGATCTACCTCCTTGATCTTCCTCCTCAGATGTCTTAGGGATAAGAGTTGGTAATTTCGTAAGGCAGCAGCTTCCCTTTGTAAAACCGTGCTGAGATTCATTAATCAGTTTATATATTTTCAATTATTCTGCATCGATAGGCTGCCCTATCGGTAAGGAATAATTTATAACCTTGTATGTAGCATTCAGAAGGAAAGTAATATATATGCTTCCTGCGTATACAATTATTCTAAATTCGTTCATCTTATTTCTTGCACTCCTACTATTAGTATAATAGATCTTGTACTGTCTCTGTTGACCAGTTCCATTATATGTTATAATAATAATAATAATAATAATAATAATAATAATAATAATAATAATAATAATAATAATAATAATAATAATAATAATAATAATATAATTATTATTATTATTATTATTATTATTATTATTATATACAAAATCCTGTATGGACCTATCGGGTCTGCATGTCGTGGTACACTATCGGGACTGCATGTCGTGGTTCACTATCGGGTCTGCATGTCGTGGTACACTATCGGGACTGCATGTCGTGGTTCACTATCGGGTCTCCATGTCGTGGTACACTATCGGATCTGCATGTCGTGGGTCACTATCGGGTCTGCATGTCGTGGTTCACTATCGGGTCTCCATGTCGTGGTACACTATCGGATCTGCATGTCGTGGGTCACTATCGGGTCTGCATGTCGTGGTTCACTATCGGGTCTCCATGTCGTGGTACACTATCGGATCTGCATGTCGTGGGTCACTATCGGGTCTGCATGTCGTGGGTCACTATCGGGTCTGCATGTCGTGGGTCACTATCGGATCTGCATGTCGTGGGTCACTATCGGGACTGCATGTCGTGAGTCACTATCGGGTCTGCATGTCGTGGGTCACTATCGGATCTGCATGTCGTGGGTCACTATCGGGACTGCATGTCGTGGGTCACTATCGGGTCTGCATGTCGTGGGTCACTATCGGGTCTGCATGTCGTGGGTCACTATCGGATCTGCATGTCGTGGGTCACTATCGGGTCTGCATGTCGTGGGTCACTATCGGGTCTGCATGTCGTGGGTCACTATCGGATCTGCATGTCGTGGGTCACTATCGGGTCTGCATGTCGTGGGTCACTATCGGGTCTGCATGTCGTGGGTCACTATCGGGTCTGCATGTCGTGGGTCACTATCGGGTCTGCATGTCGTGGGTCACTATCGGGTCTGATGTCGTGGTTCACTATCGGGTCTTCATGTCGTGGGTCACTATCGGGTCTGCATGTCGTGGTTCACTATCGGGTCTGATGTCGTGGTTCACTATCGGGTCTGCATGTCGTGGGTCACTATCGGGTCTGCATGTCGTGGGTCACTATCGGGTCTGATGTCGTGGTCACTATCGGTTGCATGTCGTGGTCCATTGTGGGAAAACGCATTCAGTGTAATTTGCACTATGTCTGATGATTCCTCATCTATGATTTGAGGCAGTTTGATAAGTCACTGAGGGCGAAAGCTGCAGTAGTCCGATGTCACAAGTATCAGTGGTCTTGCATCTTACAGTGCAGTAGTCTTGATGCACAGTGCAGTAGTCTTGATGCACAGTGCAGTAGTCTTGATGCACAGTGCAGTAGTCTTGATGCACAGTGCAGTAGTCTTGATGCACAGTGCAGTAGTCTTGATGCACAGTGCAGTAGTCTTGATGTACAGTGCAGTAGTCTTGATGTACAGTGCAGTAGTCTTGATGTACAGTGCAGTAGTCTTCATGTACAGTGCAGTAGTCTTGATGTACAGTGCAGTAGTCTTGATGCACAGTCAGTAGTCTTGATGTACAGTGCAGTAGTCTTGATGTACAGTGCGTAGTCTGATGCACAGTGCAGTAGTCTTGATGTACAGTGCAGTAGTCTTGATGTACAGTGCAGTTGTCTTGATGCACAGTGCAGTAGTCTTGATGTACAGTGCAGAGTCTGATGCACAGTGCAGAGTCTTGATGACAGTGCAGAGTCTTGATGCCAGGCAGAGTCTTGATGACAGTGCAGTGTCTTGATGCACAGTGCAGTAGTCTTGATGTACAGTGCAGTAGTCTTGATGTCACAGTCAGTAGTCTTGATGCACAGTCAGTAGTCTTGATGTACAGTGCAGTAGTCTTGTGACAGTGCAGTAGTCTTGATGTACAGTGCATAGTCTTGATTACAGTGCAGTAGTCTTGATGACAGTGCAGTAGTCTTGATGCAATGCAGTAGTCTGATGTAAGTGCGAGTAGTCTTGATGCACAGTGCAGTGTCTTGATGCACAGGCAGAAGTCTTATGACAGTGCAGTAGTCTTGATGACAGTGCAGTAGTCTTGATGCACAGTCGCAGTAGTCTTGATGCACAGTGCAGTAGTCTTGATGTACAGTGCAGTGTTCTGATGACAGTGCAGTAGTCTTGATGCACAGTGCAGTAGTCTTGATGCACAGTGCAGTAGTCTGTGATCGTACAGTGCAGTAGTCTTGATGCACAGTGCAGTAGTCTTGATGACAGTGCAGTGTCTGATGCAGAGTGCTCGATGCAGTAGTCTTGATGTACAGTGCAGTAGTCTTGATGACAGTCAGTAGTCTTGATGTAACAGTGCAGTAGTCTTGATGTACAGTGCAGTAGTCTTGATGCACAGTGCAGTAGTCTTGATGTACAGTGCAGTAGTCTTGATGCACAGTGCAGTAGTCTTGATGCACAGTGCAGTAGTCTTGATGCACAGTGCAGTAGTCTTGATGACAGTGCAGTAGTCTTGATGTACAGTGCAGTAGTTTTGATGTCAGTGCAGTAGTCTTGATGCACAGTGCAGTAGTCTTGATGTACAGTGCAGTAGTCTTGATGTACAGTGCAGTAGTCTTGATGCACAGTGCAGTAGTCTTGATGCACAGTGCAGTAGTCTTGATGCACAGTGCAGTAGTCTTGATGTACAGTGCAGTAGTCTTGATGTACAGTGCAGTAGTCTTGATGTACAGTGCAGTAGTCTTGATGTACAGTGCAGTAGTCTTGATGTACAGTGCAGTAGTCTTGTGAGTGCAGCTATGACAGTGCAGTGTCTTGATGCACAGTGCAGTAGTCTTGATGTACAGTGCAGTAGTCTTGATGCACTGTGCAGTAGTCTTGATGTACAGTGCAGTAGTCTTGATGTACAGTGCAGTAGTCTTGATGTACAGTGCAGTAGTCTTGATGCACAGTGCAGTAGTCTTGATGCACAGTGCAGTAGTCTTGATGTACAGTGCAGTAGTCTTGATGCACAGTGCAATAGTCTTGATGTACAGTGCAATAGTCTTGATATACAGTGCAGTAGTCTTGATGTACAGTGCAGAGTCTTGATGACAGTGCAGTAGTCTTGATGACAGTGCGTAGTCTTATGACAGTGCAGTAGTCTTGATGTACAGTGCAGTAGTCTTATGCACAGTGAGTAGTCTTGTGTACAGTGCAGTAGTCTTGATGTACAGGCAGTTCTTGATGTACAGTGCAGAGTCTTGATGTACAGTGCATTTTATGCACAGTGCAGAGTCTTGATGCACAGTGCAGTATCTTGATGACAGTCAGTAGTCTTGATGCACAGTGCAGTAGTCTTGATGACGTGCAGAGTCTTGTGACAGCGAGTCTTGATGACAGTGCAGTAGTCTTGATACGTGCAGTCTGATGCAATGCAGTAGTCTTGATACAAGTGATAGTCTTGATGACAGTGCAGTAGTCTTGATGAGGCGATCTTATGACAGTCAGTAGTCTTGATCACAGTGCAGTGTCTTGGCACAGTGCAGTAGTCTTGATGCACAGTGCAGTAGTCTTGATGCACAGTGCAGTAGTCTTGATGACAGTGCAGTAGTCTTGATGACATGCAGTAGTCTTGATGCACAGTGCAGTAGTCTTGATGACAGTGCAGTAGTCTTGATGTACAGTGCGTAGTCTTATGACAGTGCAGTAGTCTTGATGACAGTGCAGTAGTCTTGATGCACGTGCAGTAGTCTTATGTACAGTGCAGTAGTCTTGATGTACAGTGCAGTAGTCTTGATGCACAGTGCAGTAGTCTTGATGCAGTGCAGTAGTTTGATGACAGTGCGTAGTCTTGATGCACAGTGCAGTAGTCTTGATGCACAATGCGGTAGTATTGATGCACAGTGCAATAGTCTTGATGCACAGTGCAGTAGTCTTGATGTACAGTGCAGTAGTCTTGATGTACAGTGCAGTAGTCTTGATGTACAGTGCAGTAGTCTTGATGCACAGTGCAGTAGTCTTGATGTACAGTGCAGTAGTCTTGATGCACAGTGCAGTAGTCTTGATGCACAGTGCAGTAGTCTTGATGTACAGTGCAGTAGTCTTGATGCACAGTGCAGTAGTCTTGATGCACAGTGCAGTTATTACAACCTCAGGTTCAATGGCCTGTTAACCTGAGTGTAAAGGAAGCTTGGAGCAAAGAAACACAGTAGAAGATGTATTGAAATTGTATTTCTTTCAAAAATCAGCTAGATTAATTCCAAACTTTTATCTTTTCCTTCACCAAGTAATTATGATTATATAAGACTTTTGTCTTTTCCTTCACCAAGTATAACAAAGTGTTATTTACACATATGTACACTATATACAAAGGAGTAGTGTTTAGTGCACGCCACAGTTGTCTAGGCTAAGCAGCAGCCAAAAGACAGACAACTTTCCACAACCAGCTCTATGCAGGAATTCCAATGACAAACCGCGAGTGGTAACCACGTCACCTTTGTCATTGTTAAACTCGCATTTAATTGGCTGAACCGAGTCGTTGATTTGATGATGGGGCCCTCATCACCAAACCCTTAACGATGGTTCGCTGGTTGGAGGGGAGCCTATGTGGGTGTGTTTAACATGCTCCGAATAAAGGTTACATACTCTTTGCATGCAACAGCAGTAGTCTTGATGTACAGTGCAATAGTCTTGATGCACAGTGCAGTAGTCTTGATGCACAGTGCAGTAGTCTTGATGCACAGTGCAGTAGTCTTGATGTACAGTGCAATAGTCTTGATGCACAGTGCAGTAGTCTTGATGCACAGTGCAGTAGTCTTGATGCACAGTGCAGTAGTGTTGATGCACAAAATGAGCGTTTACATTAGCACTGACATCAAAATCAAACAATCGAAGCTACGTAGGTGTACATCTCTCGGGAAAAAGTTATCCTCGTAAGAAAGCGCAAGACATCGTGGACATCTGGATGACAAATTTTCTGTTTAAGTTTCGTCGGGATATTTACTTTATTCTCGAGAATTATTTTGAGGGCACTGGAACTCAGAGATGTCCCGATCTGGTAATCATTACTGAGAGCAATTGTTGAGCCATCTGGGAGAATGTGACTTTGAGCTACGCAACTAACAGTTTGAATTACTCTCTGATATGAATTCCAGCTAAAACGAATTGTATGAGATGAGAAAAATATTCTGAGGAACTGCTTCCAAATCCACGTCTTCTTAATAACACCAATTGATTCTACAGATCTCCTGCTTATATTTTCTTAACTTCTGGAAGGTCATTGCTACACACTTAAACCGGGCAATTCGCTGCTCCCTTCCTTAAGAAACCTATATCCAAGCTGATATGTCTGTACATATTTCTTTGACAGGCACTCCGGCAACAAGTGTTAATGACATCATGGGGCTGATTCCTACTTCCTATGCGGTTGTAATTAACCTCGCAGATAGATGTCTTCCCAGTTGCGTCGTGATCTGAATTTATCACTTTGATTGCCGAGTTTCTACACCTGATTTACTTAAGAGAAACATTGCACAAGTCGACAGAAGTTACTGGAGGTAAATACAGCATGAAAACATTAACAATATTTTTACAAGGCACCTGGAAGCGACGCAGGTACAGAGTGTCCTGCTACTGTATATCACACACGTTATCGCTTCCTCTCACCTTAATTAGCGGAAACCCGTGATATTTATAACTATTATTACGCAGGTGAATAGAGTAAGTATTTAATTACAGTTTACAGGAAACATTAATTAGAACACACTGAATTACACCTTGAAAACATAATTAGTATTCATCATATGGCAGAAGCGGTAATAACACCGGGAAGGGAGGTTTTGCAGGGTGAATCCTAGAGTTATATTTCTTCTCCATATCAGCGGCAGGATCTAGCCTCGTGAATCACTTAAATGAATCACTTGAGAGGAAACACATGGTGTCCAAGCAATCTACGAGGTACTTAAGTGGTACATGATCTTAAAATTAGATATTAACCAGCCAGGCTACAATGATTTATAACAGATATTTCTTTACTTTCTCTAAATATTTTAGTAAACTTGAACAACAGCTTTGCAAATTAATGTTTTTTCTTGCATAATGATATGTATATATACTAAATATCAAATGAAACAATTTTTTTTTTTTACAGAAGTTTTCATTACTAATAGTAAATGTTATTTTAAATAATTCCAGTGATCACCTCATTCAATATTTCAGTATTAGTATACAGTATTAGGTATATAGTATTAGGTATACAGTATTAGGTATACAGTATTAGGTATACAGTATTAGGTATACATACTGCTTGATAAACAGTAACCTCTGCCTTGTCCTACTGAAGAGTTACCGAGATAATCTCACCTAGGTACAACTCCTTGATGTCTTATTCCCTTAGTGTAGAGACGAGTGATCGTCTGACATACTGGAGTCATAGACCACTGAAAGTAACACATTGGTGAGTAAATTAGTTTTGACCTAAGGCAATTGTGTATGAACCAGTGATCATCTAACACACTTGTCTGGACCAGTGGTCGCCCAAACCATTAGTGTGAGTACCAGTGAGCGTATGACCCCATTGGTGTATCGACCAATCATAACCTAACCCACTTGTGTATGGACCCTTGATGACCTAACCCACTTGTATTTGAACCAGTGATCATCTAATCCACTTGTGTATGAACCAGTGTTCGGCTGACCCGCTTGTGTATGAATGAGTCATGACCTAAACCAGTTGTGTATGATCGAGTGACCGCTTGACCCACTTGTGTATGGACGAGCCATAACCTAACCCAGTCTTCTAACCCAGGTGCGTCTAGACCCGTCATCATCTGACCCACTTGTGTACAGACGCTACATGAATCAATATTAGAAGAAGATTCAAATTGTTATTGGCATGGACAGGTGACCTTTTGTAAACTGTATAACAAAATGAAACTTTGGTTTTCATAAGATAATGTAAGGAAGTTTCTTCCGAAAGTTTCAGACATAGTTAAACAAGTGAGAGCTGCTGTGCTGGTCTGGTCAGTTTCAGACTCTCGGTGTTGGTCCTTTAAGCTTAATCGCATATTCTCGTTGTTATTCAGTTCTACAGGATCTATTTTTATTAAAATTTAAAACTGGTCTCGCAGTGCCTCTGCTGTTTAGTTTCAAACGTTCAGTTTAAGAGTGCCATGGTTAATGGCAGCCTCAGAGTGATCTTGTACTATGTAGATTTAATTTCCTTATTGTAATAAATCATTGCAATATTGATTGGGGGTATATATTTTTTATACTTCCACATTTTATCAACTTAAAATTTTCAGTGGTGACCCGTCTTACCTAGAGGAAGGTTCTAGTGAGCTTTCTGAACTTCAATTTACAAATTTAATTTATAAAAACTGAGCATTATGCTTTCCTACCTGGAACACTGAGAAATAGAGCTAGAGAGCTGAGCATCTATAGAGATCTTTATATTGCTTCAAGCCAACTCTATTTTTGTGCTATTCATTTTGGCTCTTTAGAAGACATTTTTTCATCTAAAGCTTATAGTAAAATTAAAAATCTAGGCCTAAATAAAAATATATTTGCTTGTAACAATATTATGCTCTAATATGTGCCTTAGCATATCTGAATAATGTGTGTTAGTTTAACTAAGATTAGTCGTTAGTTAATTGGTTTCAGGAATATGATAGGATGATTAACATCTCTCTTTCCAGAAAACCAGTTTCGAGGATCACACTCAGCACAAGTCTCAAAGTTTCTCTGATTGCCTAGTAAATTTTGCTGTGGAGTTTTTATTTTATTTTTACAGAATTTGACTGTGGCCAGTTAGAATTTCAGGTTCGGTTAGTTGGTGAAACATGCATACTTGCGCTAGGTACTGTGTTTACTGCTGTTGCTTTATCATTTAGAACTCTTAGCTCACTCTCTTCGAAGAATGTCAGCATTTTTCTGGAAGTGTGGCATGGAGCAAGATCCTGCTGGAAAATACCTTCTCTATCAGGAAAGTCTCTATTCACAACGGGAAGCAAATGAGTTGCCAGGATTGCCTTGTTTATGTCACTGTTCATTATTCCCTCGACAATAACAAGCAGTCCAGGGTCTTTAGCAGTAAATCTACCCCAAAACATCATCTTAGGTGGATGTTTTGGCGCTTGTTGAATGTGTCCATTCCGAAGAGGTTCAAGTTTGCTCCGTCTCACTACCACTGATCTGTACCCATGTACTTCAAAATGCGCCTCATTTGAAAATATAGCTTTTCTCCATTCAACTGTCGTCCATTCTTTATGAATGAGCGCCCACCGCAGCCGTTTTTTCTTCATAACATCAGTCAATAATTGTTTCTTTACCGGCTTTCTGCCAACTTCAAGAAGCCTTCGTCAAAAAGTTGAAGAATCAACATTTACGCCAGCTGAAGCCAAATCTCTCTATAGATCTTCTTGTCATCGTGAGGTGTTGTCTTGCGTTTTCTTCCACATCTTCCTCGACGCAGAGCTCCACAATCACTTGTGTCGTCAGCTCTTTACAGAATCCGACCAATAGTTGACTTTGCTAAGCTCAAATTTTCGGCGATCTGTGTGATTCTCAAACCAGCATGTTTTCTAATAGCTACAATACTTTCACGCTTCCTAAGTGTAACATCTATTACGAATTTCAGCAGTAATCATGAATTGAAGGGGAGAATTTGGCAAAAACCACATTCACTCATGGAATACAGCTGCAGCAATAGCCTTACAGAGCAACAGCTGTTGTAGCACTGACGAGAGTCGCAGGGTAACACCACAGCTGGATGGTTGCCAGAAGTCGGTAGCAAACTCTTCTGAAAAGAAAAGAACCCAAACTGCATTAATTAAGCCGGAGACTAAGATATATTATGAGATAATGACATAATTTACTTCTGTCTTAATTAAGTTGCACTCTACTTTGTCTATTTTGAGTCAATGCCCGGTCTAGGTCAATATTCGATCGGGATGAGACTAGGCCTAGTGTGACTGTAGACCTGTAGTGGGTCTAAGCCTGAGTCTATACCTGGTGTGAATTTATTTCTTTTTTGAGTTAATACCTGGTATGAGTCTAGGTGTAAACAGAATCTAAGTAAAGTTTCAATCTTGACCAGATCTGGTGTGAGTCTAAGCCATGTGTGAATAGGCCTGGAGTGTGTGTACTCACCTATTTGTACTCACCTATTTGTGGTTGCAGGGGTAGAGTCATAGCTCCTTACCCCGCCTCTTCACTGACTGCTACTAGGTCCTCTCTCTCCCTGCTCCATGAGCTTTATCAAACCTCGTCTTAAAACTATGGTTCCTGCCTCCACTACGTCACTTTCTAGGCTATTCCACTTCCTGACAACTCTATGACTGAAGAAATACTTCCTAACATCCCTTTGACTCATAGGAGTCTCTTCAACTTCCAATTGTGACCCCTTGTTTCTGTGTCCCCTCTCTGGAACATCCTGTCTCTGTCCACCTTATCTATTCCTCGCAGTATTTTATATGTCATTATCATGTCTCCCCTAACACTCCTGTCCTCAAGTGTTGTCAGGCCAATTTCCCTTAACTTTTCTTCGTAGGACAATCCCCTTAGCTCTAGGACTAGTCTTGTTGCAAACCTTTGCACTTTCTCTAATTTTTTGACGTACTTGACCAGGTGTGGGTTCCAAACTGGTGCTGCATACTCCAGTATGGGCCTGACGTATATGGTGTACAGAGTCTTGAACGGTTCCTTAGTGAGGTATTGGAACGCTATTCTTAAGTTTGCCAGCCGCCCGTATGCTGCAGCAGTTATCTGATTGATGTGTGCCTCAGGAGATGTGCTCGGTATTACACTCACCCCAAGATCTTTTTCCTTGAGTGAGGTTTGCAGTGTTTGGCCAACTAGACTATACTCTGTCTGCGGTCTCCTTTGCCCTTCCCTGATCTTCATGACTTTGCATTTGGCAGGGTTAAATTCAAGGAGCCAGTTACTGGACCAGGCTTGTAGCCTGTCCAGGTCCCTTTATAATCCTGCGTGATCCTCGACTGATTTAATTCTTCTCATTAACTTCACATTATCTGCAAACAAGGACACTTCTGAGTCTATCCCTTCCGTTATGTCATTCACATGTACCAAAAACAGCACAGGTCCTAGGACTGACCCCTGTAGAACCCCACTCGTCACAGGTGCCCACTCTGACACCTCGTCACGTACCATTACTCGTTGTTGCCTCCCTGTCATATATTCTCACATCCATTGCAGTGCCTATCCTGTTACGAGTGCCTGATCCTCTACCTTTGGCAATAACCTCTTGTGAGGAACTGTGTCGAGCGCCTTCTAACGCAGTCTATCCACCCTCTCTCTCGTGTCTTACTTCTGTTACCTTGTCATAAAACTCCAGTAGGTTTGTGACACATGATTTTCCTTCCCTGAAACCGTGCTGATTGTCGTTTATCAGCTTGTGTCTTTCTAGGTGCTCCACCACTCTCCTCCTGATGATCTTCTCCATGACTTTGCATACTGCACACGTCAGTGACACAGGTCTGTAGTTTAATGCCTCGTGTCTGTCTCCTTTCTTAAAAATTGGGACTACATTTGCCATCTTCCACACCTCAGGTAGTTGCCCAGTTTCAATGGATGTGTTGAAGATTTTTGTAAGTGGCACACACAACAACTCTGCTCCCTCTCTAAAGACCCACAGAGAGATGTCTGGTCCCACCGCTTTTGAGGTATCGAATGTGTACTCACCTAGTTGTGGTTGTAGGGGTCGAGTCACAGCTCCTGGCCCCGCCTCTTCACTGGCCGCTACTCGGTCACTCTAACCGCTCTATGAGCTTTATCATACCTCTCCTTAAAGCTATGTATGGATCCTGCCTCCACTACATCACTTCCCAGACTATTCCTCTTCCTGACAACTCTGTGACTGAAGAAATACTTCCTAACATCCCTGTGGTTCATCTGAGTCTTCAACTTCCAACTGTGACCCCTTTTTGCTGTGTCCCACCTCTGGAACATTCTGTCTCTGTCCACCTTGTCTATTCCTGTCAGTATTTTATATGTTGTTATCATATCCCCTCTATCTCTTCTGTCTTCCAGTGTCGTCACGTCGATTTCCCGTAACCTCTCCTCGTAGGACATACCCTTAGCTCCGGGACTAGTCTTGTTGGAAACCTTTGCACTTTCTCTAGTGTCCTTACATGCTTGACTAGGTGAGGGTTCCAAACTGGAGCTGCATACTCAAGAATGGGCCTAACGTACACAGAGTACAGGGTCCTGAATGACTCCTTATTAAGATGTCGGAATGCTGTTCTTAGGTTTGCCAGGCGTCCGTATACTGCAACAGTTATTTGGTTGATGTGCGCCCCAGGAGATGTGCCTGGTGTTATACTCACCCCAAGATCCTTTTCCTTGAGTGAGGTTTGTAGTCTCTGGCCCCCTAGACTGTACTCCGTCTGTGGTCTTCTTTGCCCTTCCCCAATCTTCATGACTTTGCACTTGGAGGGGTTGAATTCCAGGAGCCAGTTGCTGGACCAGGCCTTCAGCCTGTCCAGATCCCTCTGGTCCTCGTCCGATTGAATTTTTCTCATCAACTTCACATCATCTGAAAACAAGGACACTTCGGAGTCTATTCCTTCCGTCATGTCGTTCAAAAATACCAGAAACAGCACCGGTCCTAGGACGGATCCCTGTGGCACCCCACTCGTTATAGGCGCCCACTCTGACACTTCGCCACGAACCATGACTCGCTGTTGTCTTCCTGACAGGTATTCCCTGATCCATTGCAGTGCCTTCCCTGTTATTCCTGCCTGGTCCTCCAGCTTCTGCACTAATCTCTTGAGTGGAACTGTGTCAAACGCCTTCTTACAGTCCAATAAAATGCAATCTACCCACCCCTCTCTCTCTTGTCTTACTGCCGTCACCCTGTCATAGAACTCAAGTGGGTTTGTGACGCAGGATTTCCCATCCCTGAAACCATGCTGGCTGTCGTTGATAAGCTCGTTCCTTTCTAGGTGCTCCACCACTCTTCTCCTGATAATTTTCTCCATGACCTTGCATACTATACATGTCAGTGACACTGGTATGTAGTTTAGTGCTTCGTGACTGACTAATTTTTAAAAAATTGGGACTACATTTGCTATTTTCCATTCCTCAGGTAGTCGCCCCGTTTCGATTGATGTGTTGAAGATTGTTGTTAGTTGTACACATAGCTCCTCTGCTCCCTCTGTCAGGACCCATGGAGAAATGTTATCCGGCCCCATCGCCTTTGAGGTATCTAGCTCGCTTAGCAGCCTCTTCACTTCCTCCTCAGTTGTATGTATTGTGTCCAACACTTGATGATGTACCGTACGTCTCCGGCTTTCTTGAGGCCCTTTTATCTCTTCTGTGAACACTTCTTTGAATCTCATGTTGAGTTCCTCACACACTTCCCGGTCATTTCTTGTGACCTCCCCTCCTTCCTTCCTCAGCCTGATCACCTGGTCCTTGACTGTTGTTCTCCTCCTGATGTGGCTGTACAACAGCTTTAGGTCAGATTTGGCTTTCGCTGCTATGTCATTCTCGTATTATCTTTGGGCCTCCCTTCTCACCTGTGCATATTCATTTCTGGTTCTGCGACTGCTCTCCTTACTTTCCTGGGTTCTTTGCCTTCTATACTTCTTCCATTCCCTGGCACACTTGGTTTTGGCCTCCCTGCATCTTTGGGTGAACCATGGGCTCATCCTGGCTTTTTCATTATTCCTGTTACCCTTGGGTACAAACTTCTCCTCAGCTTCCTTGCATATTGTTGTCATATATTCCATCATCTCGTTTACTGACTTCCCTGCCAGCTCTCTGTCCCACTGAACTCCATGCAGGAAGTTCTTCATGTCTACGTAGTCTCCTTTCTTGTAGTTTGGCTTCGTTCGTCTGGCCCTTCCCGCTTCCCCCTCCACTTGTAGCTCTACTATGTATTCGAAGCTTAAAATCACATGATCACTGGCCCCAAGGGGTCTTTCATATGTGATTTTCTCAATATCTGCGCTACTCAGGGTGAATACTAGGTCCAGTCTCGCTGGTTCATCCTCTCCTCTGTATGTACTCACCTAATTGTGGTTGCAGGGGTCGAGACTCGGCTCCTGGCCCCGAAGTGTGTGTGTGTAGATCTGGTATGGGACTAAGTGAAGTGTATGACTAGGTTTGGTGTGTGTTACAAATGACGCGATATCTATTAGAAATAGACATCTCCAGTGAACACTAGAAAGGAATGCCCTTCTAGCATTCAGCCTGTTACTGGGCTTTTGCAACAAGTAGTCAGTATCCTGGTCCAGTTATGCGATATATTCAATAGTATCATAGGATTTCAACTGAGAGGGTACTAACCAAAAAAATAAATTTAATATGTTTATTAACAAAGATAAAACATCTAGAGTATCAAAGTAAATTATCAGGATATTTATTAAGATATTAATTAGGAGGTTAGCTCCTACACTTCTCTTATAAACAATATTATTGTGCTGAAGGCACATATATCTTAATGGCTCTTATGTACCATCTGGTACAATGTCAGCAATTTACAATAATATTCAGATATATACAAATATGTGTATGTGTGTGTATGTTCCAGGTAACTCGTTAAGACTCGACTCGAACAGTGACCGACTGAACGTCTTCTCATAAGCTAACTTCTCTAACAGACAATCAGAACAGCTTGCTTGAACAATAAAACGACCAATTCGCCGAACAGCAATATAACAAGCAACAGCAACACAGCGTCAGGAACAAGGAGATAAAATAACGACCCTAACAGCGGACCATCAGCAGATCCTCCATAATAGTCACAAAACTCCCTTATTACTGAAACTAGGTTCAGCATAACCAATATCCCCGACTGTGACAATGCACAGATGCCTCAACGAATTAGGTCAAGAGCTTTAGCTAGAGACCTGAGTTATCCCAGAGTGTCGGAGTGACACACAACCCAGTAAAACGTCGAAAATCACTAAGTCTTGGATATTCTCTGTGAACGGAGTTACACAGAGTCCAGAGAAGTATGTGTCGTCTCACCACCGAACACATACTCTACCAGAGTCTAAATGACGAGGAAACCAGCAGAGACAAGAGCGAGGTGTTGTCTCAACGAGGGTCAGCAGAGGAGAGCGAACGATGAAGGGAAGGCAGCCCTCCCACAGGTGGAATCACGTGACTGCACACGTAACCAGCACGCCTACTCCAGGACCGTGCTAGGTACAGGCTGACACAAACAAGCGAGTGGTAGTTAACAAGGTAGTTTGCCAACTCGGGCAGTTTCAACACTCTCGAACATATGAGCACAATAGTGTAAAATGTAACATCCTACTTACTAATATAGCTAGGTCAAATAATAATATAAAGCCAGATATTAACTATTTAGCTATTATCGAAAATATCAGCAATATAAAATTATAGGAAAGGGAAATACATATAAATATAATACAATATCATATCAACATGAATATACATTGTGCCCTATTCTGGGGTCGCAATAGTGTGAGTCTAGGCCTAGTGTGAATCTACATAGGCCTAATTAGAGTCTAGGCCTCGTTAGTTAATCATGGAATTATTTTATTAGTTATAATAATAATAATAACACTAATTAGTATAATAAATATTGATGAGAGATTACTAATAATGTTTCTTAATAATAATAATAATAATAATTTTTTTTTATTAACACATCGGCCGTTTCCCACCAAGGCAGGGTGGCCCGAAAAAGAAAAACTTTCATCATCATTCACTCCATCACTGTCTTGCCAAAGGGGTGCTTTACACTACAGTTATAAAACTGCAACATTATTATTATTATTATATTTTTATTATCATGAATATTTTTTTATTAACACATAGGCCGTTTCCCACCGAGGCAGGATGACACAAAAAAGAAGAAATACTTTCATCATCACTCACTCCATCACTCTTGCCAGAGACCTGCTGGCACTACAGTTCTTCCCACATCCAGGACTTAAGTCTGGCTAACCGGTTTCGCTGAATCCCTTCATGAATGTTACTTCACTCACATTCCAACAGCACGTCAAGTCACAAAAACCATCTTCCTCCTCCCTGCAACCTTTCCAAGGATGACCGCTACCCTGCCTTCCTTCTACTACAGATTTATACCCTTTCCAAGTCATTCTATTTCGTTCTTTCCTCTCTAAATGTCCAAACCACCTGAAGAACCCCTACTCAGCCCTCTAGATAATACTTTTGGAAATCCTGCACCTCCTTCAAATCTCCAAGCTACGGATTCTCTGCATAATATTCACACCACACATTGCCTTCAAACACGACATCTCCACTGCCTCCAGCCTTCTCCTTGTTGCAACATACACCACCTATGCTTCACATCCATATAAAAGCGTTGGTACCACTATACTGTCATACATTTCCTTCTTTGCTTCCATGGATTATGTTGTTTGTCCCCAAAGATTCCTCAGTGCATCACTAACCTTTTTTCCCTTATCAATTCTATGGTTCACCTGGTCATTCATAGACCCACCAGCTGACAAGACAACTCCCAAATATCTGAATACATTCCCTTCCCCCATACTCCCTATCCTCCAGACTCTTCCACCAATCTCTGCCAATTCTCTTCAGAATCTCCCAAAAGCACAGTGTCATCAGCAAAAAGCAACTGTCACTTTGTGTTAGGTTTTTTATCTTTTAATCACACATCTATTGCCAACACCGAGCATTCACTTCTCTTACAACCCCATCTACAAATATATTGAACAGCCATAGAGACATCACGCATCCCTGTCTAAGGCCTAATAATAATTATAATAATAATAATATTATTATTAATAATATTAATAATAATATTATTAATATTATTAATATTATTAATATTTATTAATTATTATTAATATTATTAATAATATTATTATTATTATTGTTATTATTATTTCGAGCTATTAGTTTAATATCAAATAACCCTTAAATGAATCCACCAGCCGGCAAATATATTTTAATATCTCAGGATGCAGATGAAATCAAGACAATGACAATATTACACAATGACAATTTTTCATTCTTTTTTAATGTTAATGGTGAGGTATATGAAGCTAAGAATAGACAGATAAAAGCAATGTAAAAATGATTTTGCATATGATGGGAAGGTTCTGTACCAGCCACCCATTAACACTGTCCTTATCGTAATGCCTTCGGTCATTCATTGGTAAGAATCGCGCTGTGTAAGATTTATCAGAGTAAACAATTCAGGTGCCCCGGGGTCTTACCAGATTTGGCTCGACCCACCCAGACGATTTATGTAGCCCGCGTACCTGTGGCCGCATAGCCCCCCGGGGTCTCGCCTGAGCTAACTTGAGTCATACAGATTATTTATGAAACCAGCGTACCTCAGGGCGCATAAAACCATGGGTTTCATCAGAGCTAACCAAAGTCATACAAAGTATTTATGAAACCAGCGAGCCTCAGGGCGCATAAATATGAGTGTACACAGGAGGGGCTGCCACGAGAATGGCTCTCTGGGAGTAATGTATTGAAGCACTCACTCATTTAAGATATCATTGGCTTCGGTGTTCATGCTATATATGTGTTTCAGAACTGCGCTACTTTAAATTATAGCATATGTAGGAAATTATATTAGATATAATATCAGCGAATATGTTAATAGGACAGCTATAACGAGTTTTGTCGATAACACGATCAAAAAGGTTTAATTTTCCTGTTCATTATTGCTGCGTTTCTCGAAATAAAATCCAACTAACTCCAAAAGGTAGAAGAATCGAATCACTTACGTAATACTCTAAGAGGGGGTATGGGAGGTTTTGTGAGCGAGGGGTTTGGACTTCCAGCAAGCATAAGCGTATTAGGTAGAAGCGAATGGAGACAAATTTTTTTTTTAGGACTTGATGTGCTGTTGGAGTGTGAGCATTGCTCACTGAGCAAGGTAACATTTATGAAAGGATTCAGAGAATCCGGAAGGCCGGACTTGAGTCCTATAGATGGAAAGTACAGTGTCTACACTCTGAAGGAGGGGTGTTAATGTTGAAGTTTAATAACTGTTGTGTAAGCACGCCTCTGGCAAGACAGTGATGGAGTGAATGATGATGAAAGTTTTTCTTTTTCGGGCCACCCTGCCTTGGTGGGAGACGACCGATGAGTTAATAAATAAAATTATTATTATTATTATTATTATTATTATTATTATTATTATTATTATTATCTCAGGAAATGTAAAACGCTATAGGGAGCTAGTGGCTAAGGAATTAGTGCATCAGATAGAATTTCGTTTCGGTCAAAAAAAACCTTGCAGTGTTTCTGTACTAAAAGTAAGACTATTAAGCAAAATGTGTTCGACTATCAACAATATTTGACAAGTAGCACAAGGAGAGGTGCCGGGCGCCTCTCCTTGTGCTAGTTATGTGTCAGTCTTGCATGGTCAGTATGCAATCGTGCAAGAAGATGTAGACCAAGAGTCCAACAGTTTGTTATGTATTAACTTGGACCACTGGCCTGGCCATCGGTCCCGGAAGGTCTTAGAAAAACCGGGAAAATGATCAGAAATTGAGGACTGGTCTGAGGAACTTGCACAAGATCGTTGACCTGAACACCAGAATGACCAAGGACGTAGAAAAAAAGAGAGAGAAAGAGGGGGAGAGAGGAGGAGAGCTTTGGACTATTAAATAGAGAAACAAACAGACAGGGGTAGATGAGAGAATGGTATTATAATGTAATTCTTCCTGGGATCATCGGCATCCCTGCCCTGGTTTTGACAGATCAGCAGCTTGAAGGCTTGCAACAAGCAACCTGACTTAACCACCACAGTCTCGATCAAGAAAAGTGTGAAGGATCTTGCCAACTTGCTGCTTGTTAACAATCATGTGACTTGTTAACAATCATGTGGCTTGTTAACAATCATGGGGCTTGTTAACAATCATGGGGCTTGTTAACAATCATGGGGCTTGTTAACAATCATGGGGCTTGTTAACAATCATGGGGCTTGTTAACAATCATGGGGCTTGTTAACAATCATGGGGCTTGTTAACAATCATGGGGCTTGTTAACAATCATGGGGCTTGTTAACAATCATGGGGCTTGTTAACAATCATGGGGCTTGTTAACAATCATGGGGCTTGTTAACAATCATGGGGCTTGTTAACAATCATGGGCTTGTTAACAATCATGGGGCTTGTTAACAATCATGGGGCTTGTTAACAATCATGGGCTTGTTAACAATCATGGGCTTGTTAACAATCATGGGGCTTGTTAACAATCATGGGGCTTGTTAACAATCATGGGGCTTGTTAACAATCATGGGGCTTTTAACAATCATGGGGCTTGTTAACAATCATGGGGCTTGTTAACAATCATGGGGCTTGTTAACAATCATGGGGCTTGTTAACAATCATGTGGCTTGTTAACAATCATGGGGCTTGTTAGCAATCAGGGGTCAATGAGTAGTTTCTCAAATAGTTGACAGGATGAGATCCAAAAATATTCAGTCTTCTATTCTTATTGTCATCAGTTTCCTGGAAAAATAAACATATGCAGTATAATGTGATCCTTTATTGACAACGTTTCGCCCAGACAGTGGGCTTTATCAAGTCACAAACAGATCTGCTTATGTGTTTATTTTTCCATTGTGTCGGTATTTTATACCAGAGGACTGGAGAAGAAGCTAACGAAATGCAGTAATGGAGAAGAAATCATCTGGTCGAGGGTATCCTGACCCGAGAGGCAACAAAGATGCTTAAAAGCAACTGGAAGCTTATTTATGTTCTCTGTGTCCCTGTTCCAAACTTCTTACTCTCCCTCCCAAGTCTACTTTATCACAGCTACCACAGGGTCGTTGGTTGTGCCGCCCGAGTGGCTAGTTATTTGTGCACCCGCAGCTCATCCTGTGAGCCGTGAGCAAATATCAGTATTAGAGATGTTACGAAGAGTCTCTGTCAGCCCCCCACTGTGGCTTTGTTATATCACTAGCAAGAAATGTTAGTCATTTAATATTTTAGTATTACTTTTCATAGTTAATATAAGCAATACAGTATGGAATACAATCTAATAAAATATCATATTACCATTAAAAAAGATTGGGTTGCAATTTTCTTTATAAAAATCGTTCAATCATCTAGAATAGGTGATGGAAAATAGGGATATAACCTCAAGATTTCAGATATTTCATCATTAATTTTGTAGTGTTTTTCTGCCACACGGGGTAACGTAGAACCCAGTTTTGGCGTCCAATGGTGTTTTAGTGGCCTTCCTAACTTGGTCTTAAACGGTAGTAAAAAACTTGATCACACTAACCTTGCAACTTAGTAGGGCACTCGCCATGTTATTGGCTACGTTCCTATACGTGAAGATGCTGTAACTTTCTAGAGTTGTCACGGTCATGATGCGTTGTGCTTTCCTCCTTTAGTCGATGTTATATAAAATGGAATGGGAACTGGAGATAAATGAATCCCCGTTGGACATTTGTTATCAATAAAGGCCAGGCTGGAAATCATATTGGCTCTCAAGAACTTAATAGCAAGAATATTGGCAAAATTGCCGAGAGTATATTAAGGGAAAGGACACTACAGCAACTCACGAGACAGTTATTAAGGCAATCGTTACGATGTCCAGATGGTCTGTGTTACTAGATCTTCGTTAAAAGTTTTGCACAACAATCCAAGAAGAAATGAGCATTATCTGTCTTTCCCCACTTAAAGGTAAACCCAATATGTAGCTCTATTCGGTTGATCTATGAGGGTAATTTCTGAATGTTATACCTCTTAGGACAGATGATCAATATATTATCTGTGGATAGACACTATTGTAGAGGTTAATACAACGTTTCGCCATAGAGGCTTCTTCAGTACTAATGCAGACTATGCTAATGTAAAAGTCTAAGAGATTCCCCCACTTCTTATTTCATCGCATCTTCCATGTATTAATGTATATTTCGTTGCTCACTGAAAGCTCCCTCATGTGTTTCTCCTCCAAGTTTTTGATAGATAATGCAGAGTTGGTGGCTATTTTGGGGGATTAGTTAAATACTTTAACTATATTATATTGCACTTTTTTGAAGAGTTTTCTATTCTGTTGTGTTGGTGCTCATTCAGTATAAGTGTGGCACGCTTCCGGTGCTCTCGTATGAAGTGTACTGGGAAGTGTAGTTCATAAAAAACAAAAGAAGGAAATCCACCATAAGCACAGTATCATCAGCAAAAACTAACTGTGTCAAGTCCCATTTTTGTATTTGATTTCCCATAATATAAACCCACTCCTTTCCCCAACACCCTAGCATTTACTTCTTCTACAACCCCATCAATAAATATGTTAAAGAACCATGTTGACATTACACATCTATGCCTAAGACCTACTTTTACCGGGAAGTAATCTCCCTCTCTCCTACACACCCTAACTTGAGCCTCACTATCCTCATAAAAACTTTACAGCCATCAGTAACTTACTACCATACACTTGTAACATCTGCCACATTGCTCCCCTATCCACTATCAAATGCCTTTTCTATTTCCATAAATGCAATGAAAACTTCCCTACCTTTATATAAATACTGTTCACATATATGCTTCACTGTAAACACTTGATCTACACATCTCCTACCCACTCTAAAGCCTCCTTGCTCATCTGCAATCCAACTCTGTCTTACCTCTAATTCTTTCAATAATAACCCTACCATACACTTTACCTGGTATACTCAGTAAACTTATTCCTCTATAATTGTTAGTCTCTTCTGTCCCCCTTCCTTTATATAAAGGAACTCACTAGGTACCTTCCCCTCTCTCATACATTTATTAAACAAAAATACCAACCACTCCAACACTATATCCCCCCCTGCTTTTAACATTTCTGTCATGATCCCGTCAGTTCCAACTGCTTTACCTCCTTTCATTCTACGTAATGCATCACGCACCTCCCCCACACTCACATCCTGCTCTTCTTCACTCCTAAACGATGTTGTACCTCCCTGGCCAGTACATGAAATTACCGCCTCCCTTTCTTCATCGACATTTAAAAGTTCCTCAAAATATTCCCGCCATCTACCCAATACCTCCAGCTCCCCATCTACTAATTCCCCTACTCTGTTTTTAACTGACAAATCCATTCATTCCCTAGGCTTTCTTAACTAGCTTATCTCACTCAAATTTTTTTTCTTATTCTCAGCAAAATTTCTTGACAGTGCCTCTCATACTCTATCATTTGCTCTCCTTTTGCACTCTCACCACTCTTTTCAACTTTCTTTCATTCTCCATATACTCTGCCCATCTTATATCACTTGTGCTTTGTAAAAACCTCTCTTAAGCTTCCATTTTCTCTTTTATCACACCCTTTACCTCATCATTCCACCAATCACTCCTCTTTCCTCCTGCACCCACCCTCCTATAGCCAAAAACTTCTGCCCCACATTCTAATACTGCATTTTTAAAACTATCCCATCCCTCTTCAACCCCCCCCCCTTCACTGCTCATACTTGCACTAGCCCACCTTTCTGCCAATAGTTGTTTATATCTCACCCTAACTTCCTCCTCCCTTAGTTTATACACTTTCACCTCTCTCTTACTGTTGCCATTTTCCTTTAGTCCCAGCTACCTCAAACTTTTATATATATATATATATATATATATATATATATATATATATATATATATATATATATATATATATATATATATATATATATATATATATATATATATATATGTCGTGCCGATTAGGTAAAACTGGTCAATTAGCAAGAACTCATCTAAAATTAGGTCCTTTCTAAAAATTTCTCTTATACGTTTAAAGATATATTTTTTCATTTATGTTAATGTAAGAATTTATAATTTTGTACCAAGAGAAACTTTGAAAACCTACCTAACCTTATTACAACAAGCGCAATTTAATTTAGCCTAACCCAACTAAATATATTTTAGATACGTTAACATTAATTTAATAATAAACAAACACAATGAAATATATTTTTTCGTTATGTTCAGAATGATTTTGGCGAAATTATTGCATACACAAATTTTCACTTGTCTTATATGGCAAGGTGAGCGTTGCTATTTAAGCCAAAATCGCAAGTTTTACCTAATCGGCACGACATATATATATATTATATATATATATATATATATATATATATATATATATATATATATATATATATATATATATATATATATATATATGTCGTGCCGATTAGGTAAAACTGGTCAATTAGCAAGAACTCATCTAAAATTAAGTCCTTTCTAAAATTTTCTCTTATACGTTTAAAGATATATTTTTTTCATTTATGATAATGTAAGAATTTATAATTTTGTACCAAGAGAAACTTTGAAAACCTACCTAACCTTATTACAACAAGCGCAATTTAATTTAGCCTAACCCAACTAAATATATTTTAGATACGTTAACAATAATTTAATAATAAACAAACACAATAAAATATATTTTTTTCGTTATGTTCAGATTGATTTTGGCGAAATTATTGCATACACAAATTTTCACTTGTCTTATATGGCAAGGTGAGCGTTGCTATTTAAGCCAAAATCGCAAGTTTTACCTAATCGGCACGACATATATATATATATATATATATATGCAGTTATATATATATATATAACTGGAAAAATTAATAATTTTGTACCAAAAGAACCTTAGAAAACTTACCTAACCTTATTATAACAAACGCAATTTAATTTAGCCTAACCCAACTAAATATATTTCAGATAAGTTTACAATAATTTAAATAATAAACAAACACAATGAAATATATTTTTTTCATTAGATTCAGAATGATTTTTTTTTGCGAAATTAATGCATACACAAATTTTCGCTTGCCTTATTCAGCAAGACATATATATATATATATATATATATATATATATATATATATATATATATATATATATATATATATATATATATATATATATATATATATATAACACACACACACACATTGCTCACCATGGCATTATGCCGGGTGAGAGCCCCGGCATAATGCCATGACGAAAAGTCAAAGGCCTACAGGGGGGTCTTTTTTCGTAAGTGCATTCTGCTGGGTTGCAGCAGACGTCACGGCCTGCTGCCACACTTCACAGTGACTTCTCAGTGCTCACGTGGCTGCCATGGTGAGAGGAAGTGTTGCACTGTTGTCTCTCATCCGCCCCATCTTTTGTCCAGTGTTCCCTTTGGTTTTTGGGGCTATACATGCTTGATTATGGGTAAAAGGAAGTCTTTGACACCTGAAACTATAGCTCAAATCATAGAGCTTCACAAAGCTGGGCACCAGACGAAAGAAATAGTGGAGAATGTTAGTGTGTGTGAGCGTTCAGTAAGGAACTGGGTGCAGAGTTTCAAGGCGAAAAACTAATGTCAAAGACCTGGGAGTGATCATGTCAGAGGATCTCACCTTCAAGGACCATAACACCGTAGCAATCGCATCTGCTAGAAAAATGACAGGATGGATAATGAGAACCTTCAAAACCAGGAATGCCAAGCCCATGTTGACACATTTCAGGTCGCTTGTTCTATATAGGCTGGAATATTGCTGCACGCTAACTGCACCTTTCAAGGCAGGTGAAATTGCTGACCTAGAAAATGTACAGAGAATCTTCACGGCACACATAACTGCGATAAATCACCTCAATTATTGGGAACGCTTGAAGTTCCTAAACCTGTACTCCCTAGAACGCAGGCGGGAGAGATACATAATTATATACACGTGGAAAATTCTCGAGGGATTAGTACCAAACTTGCACACGAGAATCACTCCCTACGAAAGCAAGAGACTCGGCAGGCGATGTAACATCCCCCCAGTGAAGAGCAGGGGTGCCACTAGCACGTTGAGGAGACAACACAATAAGTGTCAGGGGCCCAAGACTGTTCAACTGCCTCCCAGCATACATCAGGGAGATTACCAACAAACCCCTGGCTGCCCTCAAGCAGGCACTGGACAGGCACCTAAAGTCGTTACCTGACCAGCCAGGTTGTGGTTCGTACGTTGGACTGCGTGCGGCCAGCAGTGACAGCCTGGTTGATCAGGCTCTGGTCCAACATGAGGCCTGGTCACAGACCGGGCCGCAGGGGCGTTGACCCCTGGAACTCTCCCATACCTCGAGGAAGACATCTGTTCCTACCTTAACTGTGTAAAAGAAGCAGTTTGGGGCGGCATAATGCCGTGACGAGTACTGTATATATATATATATATATATATATATATATATATATATATATATATATATATATCATGTAGTCAGGCATTATGCCGCCCCCCACACGTTTCAAAACACAAACGTATACCATGAAAGATTATAATATATGTTTGCACACTTACTGAGGTTTTAATACTTGGTGCTGCGTCCTTTACGCTTAATCACGTCCCTCAGCTGTGTAGGAAGACTCTCACACAAATTCTTGAGGGTTTGGGGAGGTATATTATTCCATGCCTCATGTAGAGCAGCCTCCAGTCGCTGGATGGAACTGATATCCTTGACCAGACTTTAACCCTGTTGACACCAGAGGTTCTCAACAGGGTTAAAGTCTGGGGAATTGCCTGGTCAGTCATTAAGAACCTCACTTTACAGTTCTTAAGCCACTGTACTACAGATATGGCAGTATAACACGGTGCACTTACCTGCATAAAAACCGTAGCCCAACATTTGTCAAACGCCTCAGGTAAATTGTCACACAATAACTCCAGGTAATTATACTGGTTCATATACTGGTTTTTGGGAAGCACAATGAGTTCACCAACACACTAAGCACTGAAACACCCAAAAACCATGAGTGAGTCTGGGTGTTTGGTGGTCCCACAGGTGTAGCGAGGGTCTATCGGGTCACTACCTCTGAGCCGGTACACATGTCCCCCACGGTTACAGGTGACGGTGAAGGTTCTTCATCACTCCAAAGTACTTCAGACCACTGCTGAGGAGTCCAGTGAAGATATTTCTTTGCATAATCCAGCCTATGTTTCTAATGTAGCTTGGAGAGGATCGGATTCTTAACCTGGTGGTGACTACTGAAGCCCAGTTCTGACACACGTCTGTTAACAGTTCTTACAGACACCTCTGAGAGAAGATGTGGGTTCTTGTCATTCAGTTCTCTAGCAGTTATCTTAGGTGTACTCTCTAACTGCTTCTTTAACACAGTTAGATACGAACAGATGTCTTCTTCGAGGGGCAAGGCCGAGGTTTGGCAGACGGTAACTCGACACTGCCACCAGCCTTGAAACGCTGCACCCAGTTCCTCACTGAACGCTCACACACACCAACATTCTCCACTATTTCTTTCGTCTGGTGCCCAGCTTTGTGAAGCCATATGATTTGAGCTATAGTTTCAGGTGTTAAAGACTTACTTTTACCCATAATCAAACATGTATAGCCCCAAAACCAAAGGGAACAATGGACAAAAGGTGGGGCGGATGAGAGACAAAAGTGCAGCACTTCCTCTCACCACAGCAGCCACGTGAGCACTGAGGAGTCACTGTGGAGTGTGGAGGCCGGCCGTGACGTTGTAAACAGCCTATCCAGAGGCTGTTTCAAACTGCGCGGCACTATGGTGCTGCCCTCTATAGGCCTATCAAGGTCGGGCTAGTCAGCCATGCTTCTTTCTCACTTCGACGGCCTACCTCACTGAACCAGGATCTACCCTAACTAGCTCCCGGTCCCCTCACGCTCTGTTCCCGTGTACACCTACACCTTGCCATTAATAAACTGAGTCTAGTCATCGGCCGTATCTCTGCACCTACGCTACCATTCTACTGCCCAAAGTAAGCAGCCAAGAAAATAGACTTAACAGTGGTGACAGCAGTGGTTCACGGCAGAGTGTAGTGTAGGGGACCCACCGCCCAGTCGATCATCCGACCAAGCCAGTCATATCCAGGTCATCTGCTGGCTTATTGCATCATCCGTAGCTTCCAGCGTCTCGTGGGTACCTGAGTCAGAGCATCGTCAATGATTTTTCCACAAAATCGGGACATAGGGCGTCATCTCCAGCTCTCCAGCCTGAAGCAGTCACGTGTGTGTTCATCTCCTACTCTACAACTCTCCAGCATTCTCCTACACCCTTCTGCATCCAGCAGCATCTCTACGCCCTTCCTACAGCTACAAGAGACGCGAGGTGAGATCGTTTTGGGTGTGTTGGTGTTGTGTCCACGAGTGTCTACCTCATGGCGCCCTGCCTGCCTACCTCACACCACCAACCACCTACTCTCCACTACTTGCTACGTTTCTACGCTCCCTATATCCAGCTCGTCGCCGGTGTGTTGTTTTCTCCGAGTTCTTAAAGAAGCCAGCCCTGGCTTGACCACGTAGGAACCCATCGTGGTTGTCCCAAGCCAAGCCAAGCCAGGCGCCTGCAGTGTTCCCAGCACCTCGTTCCTGCGTCCTTCAATCTTCACCCTTCCTCCAGCTTCAGCAGTGATTTAATTTTTTTTTTGTTATTGAACCAGTATCTTAAACTTCCCCCCCATTGAAAACTGTAAAGTAACATCTTAGTAATTGTTGCAGTCTCTTGCAGTACTTCTGGTATCCTGAAAAAGTCCTCTTGTGTAGTAATTTCCCCGTGTCCGTCTGCGCTTCCTAAGCCACGGTCAGCAGCGCTCTCAGACGCGTTCCCAGTGTAAACACAACGCCGCTCTCTCAGCTGGCGAGTTTCTGTGCTTTTTTAGTAAAACCCCTCATTTCCGCAGAGTTCTACGTCCTTTTCCCGTTCTTCCCAAGCCTTGCACAATCTTTCCTACGCCACTGGAGACCCCATAGAAGCCTATAAGTGTTTGTAGTGTGTGTACCACCGCATCCAGCCACCAGTACACACCAGGAGTTTCAGAATCTGCCTACTTGCTTCTACCTTCCATCTACAATCAAAGTTAAGTAAACAGTGACTTGTCTGGCATTTCCTAAGAATTTGTGACATTATTTAATTGCCCTGCACCAAGTACAGTATCACTGAAGCCCATACTTTCAGTGAATTTTTTCAGCAACATTGTTGCACTTTGCAAGCTCATTTTTTTTTTTTGCATTTTAAATCCTAGTGCATTATTTCTGCACATAGCCTCTCACCTAATTATTAATTTGTTCCTGCTCAAAGTTGTTCATTGTGCTACCCATATATATATGTATATATATTCTTTTTAATTGCAAGTTACATCTGTCTGCTATTATTTTGATTGTTGCCTCTGCAAGCTAGCCACAAATTGTTGACAACCTTGCACAGTTCTGATGTGTTAGTGTGTCCAAAGTGTTATTTTAATACTTGCCAGTGTCAGTTTTATTCTGCTTGAATTCAACAACTTGTGACTAGACACCTACATTTTCTCCAGTGTCTCAATTTATTTTTTTTTTGTCCATATTATTTCTTTGCCATATTTTTGTTTAGGCACATTCACCTGTGTTTTGCATTCTGTTAATGTTTATGCCTTGTCATTGAGTGATTTATCAGTCCCTGTTATTGAATTTTCAGGAACCTGCTTATTTGCCATTATTGCAATAATTACCTGTGAAATTCCATACTTTTGTACCAGAATTTACTTAACAATTTTTTTTCTTGTGTCAGTGTATACTCATTTTGCCACCTGTAACTTTTTGCCCCTATTATTATTGATTTTCATCATTTTGGCATTTTACTCATTGCCTTTTTATGTGAAATTCAGTACTTCTTGATACAGTAAATTTTTGTGACTGTTGTTATTCCATTGAAGACTGATTTTATTAATTGTTTTGCCACCTTACCTTGCTGCAAGTGAATTCATATTTTTCTTTGCCATACCTAATTGCAACTGCCAGCACCTGCAACATTTTGCTGTGTGTTGAGCAAGCCTGCACCGGCAATTTCCTGTTGTAAATGTCAGGTGACCGGAAGCCAGTTTCCCCTGGGTAACCTTGCTTGCTTGTTTACACCTTCGTGCCCGCCAGTATTGTCGTGTCGAGACGACACGCGGTAGGTGGCCGAGCGGATGTAAACAGCCTATCCAGAGGCTGTTTCAAACTGCGCGGCACTATGTTGCTGCCCTCTATAGGCCTATCAAGGTCGGGCTGGTCAGCCATGCTTCTTTCTCACTTCGACGGCCTACCTCACTGAACCAGGATCTACCCTAACTGGCTCCCGGTCCCCTCACGCTCTGTCCCCGTGTACACCTACACTTTGCCATTAATAAACTGAGTCTAGTCATCGGCCGTATCTCTGCACCTACGCTACCATTCTACTGCCCAAAGTAAGCAGCCAAGAAAATAGACTTAACAACGTCATCTGCTACCCGGCATAATGCACTGACTATAAAAGACCCCTCTGTATGGTAGGCCTTTGATTTTCGTCCCGGCATAATGCCGTGACAAGCTCTGTATATATATACTGTTCTACTGTTTCCTCAATGGATGACAGATTCTGGTATTGTCTGCAGAGTTATCCATTTACCACAAATTTTATAAGCTATTACACCATAGTAGCATTTGCCAAAGGTTTTTGCAAACCTGCATCTGCATTCTGTTTGTCGCTCAGTGCATCGAAGATTCACTGATTGAAGCAAGCAGTTGTTGGGAAGCCAAGTGATTTGCGATCATACTTATTAAAATTCTTTCAAAGATTTTCCAAGAATTTCATAGATACTAATTCTTAATCTGGTTATTGATTTTTTTTCTCATCTATAGAGATCACAAATAAATTTAAAGTTACGACGGTAACTTTACTATCTACTACACTAAGGGTCATTAAGACGGCACATAAGGTTTAATCTCTTAAATAGGGATTAAAATAAACTCTTAACAAATATATGCTGAGAGAAAAACTGGTGTTCCATGGTAGGTTAATGGCGTTTAAAACCTATCGACTACCTGAGGGTCATTAAGGCTACACGAAAAACTTTTCTTCATCAGACTACAATACCTGAATTCCTAAAATAAGAATCAAAGCAAACTCTCAGCATATATACACTAAGAGAAATACATTCCTCTGGGTATATACCGTGACATTACATGAGGACAAATCAAGCAAGAGTCTATTTTATATTCTGTTTTTGGGTGTGGTAATTTTCTTCCATTTTATTAAAAAAAATTATTTAGCAAAACTTAAATGATATCCACTGTAAAGAATAACAAATTCTAAAACGGGCAGAAAAAAAAATAAAAGCTTCTCATTTCCACCAACCTGAAACTGGGAAGTGCGTAAACAAGCAAGCCAAATGTTACACTGAAGGCCCAGTGCCTCTGGCATGGGAAGTGCCTCTCATACAGGCGAGCCATATGTTACACTGAACGCCCAGTGCCTCTGGCATGGGAAGTGTCCCTCATACAAGCGAGCCATATGTTACACTGAAGACCCAGTGCCTCTGGCATGGGAAGTGTCCCTCATACAGGCGAGCCAAATGTTACACTGAAGACCCAGTGCCTCTGGCATGGGAAGTGCGTCTCATACAGGCGAGCCAAATGTTACACTGAAGACCCAGTGCCTCTGGCATGGGAAGTGCCTCTCATACAGGCGAGCCATATGTTACACTGAAGACCCAGTGCCTCTGCCATGGGAAGTGCCTCTCATACAGGCAAGTTAAATATTACACTGAAGGCCCAGTGCCTCTGGCATGGGAAGTGCCTCTCATACAGGCAAGATAAATGTTACACTGAAGGCCCCGTGCCTCTGGCATGGGAAGTGCCTCTCATACAGGAAAGCCAAATGTTACACTGAAGGCCCAGTGCCTCTGGCATGGGAAGTGCCTCTCATACAGGCAAGATAAATGTTACACTGAAGGCCCAGTGCCTCTGGCATGGGAAGTGCCTCTCATACAGGAAAGCCAAATGTTACACTGAAGGCCCAGTGCCTCTGGCATGGGAAGTGCCTCTCATACAGGCAAGATAAATGTTACACTGAAGGCCCAGTGCCTCTGGCATGGGAAGTGTCCCTCATACAGGCGAGCCAAATGTTACACTGAAGACCCAGTGCCTCTGCCATGGGAAGTGTCGCTCATACAGGCGAGCCAAATGTTACACTGAAGGTCCAGTGCCTCTGGCATGGGAAGTGCCTCTCATACAGGCAAGTTAAATGTTACACTGAAGGCCCAGTGCCTCTGTCATGGGAAGTGCCTCTCATACAGGCAAGTTAAATGTTACACTGAAGGCCCAGTGCCTCTGGCATGGGAAGTGCCTCTCATACAGGCAAGATAAATGTTACACTGAAGGCCCAGTGCCTCTGGCATGGGAAGTGCCTCTCATACAGGAAAGCCAAATGTTACACTGAAGGCCCAGTGCCTCTGGAATGGGAAGTGCCTCTCATACGTTAGTAGGAGTTCTTGTCAAGTCTCTTTCCAAGCACCTTGGCTCTATCAGCCAAACTTGAGACCTGATCTCGCGTCTCCAACAATCAGTATGAGAAATTTAGAAATTTGCTTCTTTAGACATTGTGTTCCTGCTCACTGAAGTACCCGCTGTTCAGGCCATTGACATACACCGGGCGATATGTAACGACATCGAACTCCGTCTTCCACGAACGGAGCTCACTTACTTAGTAGAGTTAATTAATTTATTAATTTCAATTGCTTAAAATAAGACGGCACTTGCTACAGCTAATGGATATGGTCATGGACTCAGTTAAGTGCTGTACTCGTCAACGTATCCATGAAGTCACTGGAAACTGATCGAATTGACATTTTTTTATTAACACGTCGGCTGTTTCCCTCAAAAGCAGAGTGATCCAAAAAGAAAAAAGTTTCATCATCATTCACTCCATCACTGTCTCCAACAATCCTTCAGAGTGCATTCACTGTACTTCCCACCTCCAGGACTTAAGTCCGGCTACCGGGTTTCCCAGAATTCCTTCATAAATGTTACTTCTTTTATATTCCAACAGCATAAAGTCATACTAACTATTCGTCTCCACTTGATCTTATCTAACACGCTCACGCACGCTTACTGGAAGTCCAAGCCCCTTGCAAACAAAGCCTCCTTTACCCCCTCCCTCCAATCTTTCCTAGGCCGACCCCTACCCCGCCTTCTTTCACTACAGATTTATACGGCCTCCAAGTCATTCTGTCTCGTTCCATTCTCTCTACATGTCCGAACCACCTCAACAACCTCTCCTCAGCCCTCTGGAAAAAACTTTTGAAAACCCCGCACCTCCTTCTAATCTCCAAACTACGGATTCTCTGAATAATATTCACACCAAACATTGCCCTCAAACACGATATCTCCACTGCCTCCAGCCTTCTCCCATATAAGAGCGTTGGTATCACTATGCTCTCATAAATTCCCCTCTTTGCTTTCATGAATGATGTTCTTTGTCTCCACTGACTGTTCAATGTACCATTCACCTTTTTCCCCCTCGTCAATTCTATAGTTCACTTCCTCTTTGCTCCCAAATATTAAAATAGATTCGCGTCTTCCATACTTCCTTACTTCAATCTGATATCCATTCTTTCATTACCTATTTTCTTTTTATTATTCTCATCACCTTGTTCTATCCTATGTTCATTTTCAATTTCCTTCTTTTACTCTGCCTCCCAAATTCGTCTACCAACCTCTGCAAATTCTCATCCGAATCTCCGAAAAGCACAGTGTCATCAGCAAAAAGGAAACTGTGACAACTCCCACTTTGTGTTAGATTCCTTACCTTTCAAACCCACACTTCTTGCCAATACCCGAGCATTCACTTCTCTAAGAACCCCATCTATAAATATATTGAACACCCATGGTGACATTCCGCATCCCTATCTAAGGGAAACTTTTATTAAGAAATAATCTCCCTGTCTCCTGTATACCCTAACATGAGCCTCACTATTCCTCAGGAAAACTCTTAACTGCTTTCGCTAACCTTCCTCCTATTCCATACATTTGCACCATCTGCCACATTGCTCCCCTATCCACCTATCATATGCCTTTTCTAAATCCATAAATGCAACGAAAACCTCTTTATCCTTTCATGTTCATCGGCGATCCTGTTCTCCGTCTTACTCTTAATTCTTTCAATAACTTTATCATACACCATACCAGGTATACTCAACAGGGTTATTCCCCTAAAATTCTTACACTCTTTCTTGTTCCCTCTGCGTTTATACTAACGAACTATGCATGCTTTCTGCCAATCCCTAGGTACTTTACCTTATTCCATGCATTTATTAAATAAAAGAACTAATAATTCCAAAATTATATTCTCACCTGTTTTTTAACATTTCTGTCTTGATCCCATCAATCCCATACCTTCACGCATCTTCCCCACACTCACAACTGGCTCTTCCTCACTACTAAAAGATGTTATAACTCCTTGGACAGTGCATGGAAAGATAGTTTCCCTATCTTCATAAACATTTAACAGTTCCTTAAAATATTCCTTGCATCTTCCTGATATCTCCAATTCTCCATATAATAACTCTCTCCTATTTTTAACTGTTAAATCCATTCATTCCTAAGGCTTTCTCAACTTATTAATCTCACTCCAAAACTTTTTCTTATTTTGAACAACATTTGTTGATAACATCTCACCCACTCTCTCATTTGCTTTCTTTTTACATTGCTTCACCACTCTCTTAACCTCTTTTTCTCTCCATATACTCCTCCCTCCTTATATCACTTCTACTTTGTAAAAACCTCTCATATGCTAACTTTTTCTCTCTTACTACTCTCTTTTCCTCATCATTCGAACAATCGCTCCTCTTCCCTCCTGCACCCACCCTCTTATATCCACTAACTTCTGCTGAACACTCTAGCACTGCATTCTTAAATCTACCCCCATACCTCTTCAACCTCATTGCTATACTCCCACTAGCCCATCTTTCAATCAATAGTTCCTCGCATCTTACCCTAGTTACATCTTCCTTTACTTTTTTAACCTTCACCTCTTTCTTAATTTTTGACACCATTCTCCTTGTTCCCTATCTACCTTTTACTCTCACTGTAGCTGCAACTAAAAAATGGTCTGATAATTCCGTTGTCCCTCTATAAACATGCACATTCCTTTTATCCACCAATACAAGTCCAACAAACTACTGTCATTACATTACCTATTAGCAGACCACTTTCAGTCAGATAAAATATTATAAGCCAGGTACATTCCGTGTTTTTCTGAAGGAAAAGTCTCTGTTGACTCCATCAAAATCCAACAAGCGCTGGATGTCAGATTCTATCCTCATGACCGTCGGGTTCACAAGCCGTCCTTGCTTCATGCTCGTCCGTAGCCGGTTGTCACTACCACACTGTTGTTCAAATACTGACCACGATCAAGCACTCATACTGCAGCGGGGTGCACACCCAGGATGATGTGCTGTGAGTCATCCTCGCGTCATGTAGCTGACGACGCACTCGCACCGATGATGTAACACCAGCGATCAGATGACTCAACATGACAATCCCACCACAATTCAAACTCTTGAATACATTTTCTCTTTTTGCGATCTATTAAATTCTCAGTATAATGTGTGTCATAATATTTTTCATAATTTGGTGGGGGGCCCGGGCCCCAGGGCCCATACCCTAAATCCTGCCTTTTATGGGACTCGATTATAAGCCTTACTGAAGTTCAACTGAGCAACATATTCTTCATCCTGGCATTACGTCTCAAATGCTCTACTAAGAACGTCAATATATATATATATATATATATATATATATATATATATATATATATATATATATATATATTTTTTTTTTAAAAAAAATATATATATATATGTCGTGCCGATTAGGAAAACTTGCGATTTTGGCTTAAATAGCAACGCTCTTCTTGCCATATAAGACAAGTGAAAATTTGTGTATGCAATAATTTCGCCAAAATCATTCTGAACATAACGAAAAAAATATATTTCATTGTGTTTGTTTATTATTAAATTAATGTTAACGTATCTAAAATATATTTAGTTGGGTTCGGCTAAATTAAATTGCACTTGTTATAATAAGGTTAGGTAGGTTTTCAAAGTTTCTCTTGGTACAAAATTATAAATTTTTACATTAACATAAATTAAAAAAATATATCTTTAAACGTATAAGAGAAAATTTTAGAAAGGACTTAATTTTAAGTGAGTTCTTGCTAATTGACCAGTTTTACCTAATCGGCACGACATATATATATATATATATATATATATATATATATATATATATATATATATATATATATTTTTTTTAAAAAATCTTTCTTTCAACACGTCGGCCGTTTCCCACCGAAGGGTGGCCCAAAAGGAAAACAAAAGTTTCTCCTTTTACATTTAGTAATATATACAGGAGAAGGGGTTACTAGCCCCTTGCTCCCGGCATTTTAGTCGCCTCTTACGACACGCATGGCTTACGGAGGAAGAATTCTGTTCCACTTCCCCATGGAGATAAGAGGAAATAAGAACAAGAACTAGTAAGAAAACAGAAGAAAACCCAGAGGGGTGTGTGTATATATATATATATGCTTGTACATGAATGTGTAGTGTGACCTAAGTGTAAGTATAAATAACAAGACGTACCTGAAATCTTGCATGTTTATGAGACAGAAAAATGACACCAGCAATCCTACCATCATGCAAAATAATCACAGGCTTTCGTTTTACACTCACTTGGCAGGACGGTAGTACCTCCCTGGGTGGTTGCTGTCTACCAACCTACTACCTACTATATATATATATATATATATATATATATATATATATATATATATATATATATATATATATATATATGGAACGATTAGCTAGCTATGAATCCATGTTGAGATTAAAATCAATGTCAAATTATACTTTCCAAATGGGCTTAAATTATATCTCCAGAACAGTTTCAATGACGTTGAAAATTCGACATGGAAAAAATTCAACCAGCAAACAGAAGACTTGACACAGGTTTCGGGGTTACTTTCTGAATTAGCATATCATGGTATCTTAGAGCTGACTTTCTCACTCACGATGACCACTGGACCATGAAGCTGCAGATTAGTGGAGAGATTATCAGTTGTTCACATGTGGTAAGGCCTTGTGTTATTCTTAAGTCTCATGCTTATGTGTTATGCACATGTTTTATGCAATATATTATGCGCAGAATTCTGCAAAATTTGGAGTCTATTTGGAAATCGGAATACACGTTCTCCTTTCTATTTACGTTCCTCTGTCTATATGTGGAATACCCTTTAGCATAAACACAAACGTACACACACACACACACACACACACACACACACACACACACACACACACACACACACTGGATACCTGGTCTAGCAACTGGCTTCTTGAATTTAACCCCGCCAAATGCAGTCATGAAGATCGGGGAAGGCCAAAGAAGACCGCAGACAGAGTATAGGCTTGGTGGCTAAAGGAGAAAGATCTTGGGGTGAGTATAACACCAAGCACGTCTCCGGAAGCACACATCAACCAGATAACTGCTGCAGCATAGGGGCGACTGGCAAACCTGAGAATAGCGTTCCGATACCTTAGTAAGGAATTTTTCAGGACACTGTACACCGTGTACGTCAGGCCCATACTAGAGTATGCAGCACCAGTTTGGAACCTATACCTGGTCAAACACGTCAAGAAATAAGAGAAAGTGCGAAGGTTTGCGACAAGGTTAGTTCCAGAGCTAAGGGGATTGTCCTTCGAAGAAAGGTTAAGGAAAATAGGCCTGACAACACTGGAGGACAGGAGGGTTAGGGAGACATGATAACGACATACAAAATACTGCGAGGAATAGACAAGGTGGATACAGACAGGATGTTCCAGAGAAGGGACACAGAAACAAGATTTCACAATTGGAAGTTGAAGACTCAAATGAGTCAAAGGGATGTTAGGAAGTATTTCTTCAGCCATAGAGTAGTCAGGATGTGGAATAGTCTAGCAAGTGATGTAGTGGAGGCAGAAACCATACATAGCTTTAAAACGAGGTATGATAAAGCTCATGGAGCAGGTAGAGAGAGGACCCAGTAGCGATCAGTGAAGAGGCGGGGCCAGGAAATGAGTCTCGACCCCTGCAACCACAATTAGGTGAGTACACACACACACACACACACACACACACACACACACACACACACACACAAACACAAACAGACACAGTGGGTGCCTGTGACGAGTGGGGTTCCACAAGGGTCACTCCTAGGACTGATGCGGTGTCTCCTATATGTGAAGGACATGACTGAATGAATAGACTCAGAAGTGTCTCTGTTTGCAGACCATATGAAGTTCATGAAGATAATTCAGTCGGAGAAGGAGAACCAGGGAGGACTACAGAGGTATCTGGACAGGCTGCAAGCCTGGTCCAGCAACTGGCTCCTGGAGGTCAACCCCACCTAGTGCAAAGTCATAAAGATCGGGGAAAGGCAAAGAAGACCGCAGACAGAATGCAAACTAGTTGGCCAAAGACCATAAATCTCACTCAAGGAAAAGGATCTTGGAGTGTGTATAATACTGAGCACATCTGAGGCGCACATCAACCAAATACTGCTGAAGCATATGGGCGCCTAGCAAACCTAAGAACAGCATTCCGACATCTCAGTAAGGAGACGTTCCGGACCCTGTACACAGTGTATCTCAGGCCCATATTGGAGTATACAGCTCCAGTTTGGAACCCACACCTGGCCAAGCACGTTAAGAAACTAGATAAAGTGTAAAGGTTAAGGGAACTGGACCTGACGACACTGGAGGACATATAAAATACTGAGAGGAATTGCCAAGGTGGACAGAGACAGGATGTTTCAGAGATGGGACACAGCAACGAGGGGTCACAATAGGGAGTTGGAGATTCAGATGAGTCTCAGAGTTGTCAGGAAGTGGAATAATCTGGAGAGTGAAGTAGTGGAAGCATGTTCCATACATAGCTTTAAGAAGAGGTATGATGAAGCTCATGGAGCAGGGAGAGAGAATTAGTATCGACAAGTGAAGAGGCGTGGCCAGGAGCTATGAATCGACCCCAGCAACCACATATAGGTGAGTACACACTTGTTGGTGCACTCTATCATTGCTGTCTTTTGCTAGTCTTTTCTGTCTCCATCGAAAATACTTCCTTAAATCTCTTGTTGGTCGTTTCTTGTGATCTCTCTTTCTTCTTTCCTCGGCCTCTTTACCTGGTTCTTGACTGTTGTTTTCCTCTTGATGTGGCTGTACAACCCGCTTTGTGTACAATTTGGTTTTCAGTGTTATGTCATTCTTGTATTGCCCGCTGGGCCTCCCTCCTTATCCATACTTATTCGTTTCTGGCTCTTCGGCTATTCTCCTTATTTTCCTGGGTCCATCGTCTTCTACACTGTTTCCATTCTCTTCAGCACTTAACTTTGACCTCTTTACACTTTTGGGTGAACTGAGGGCTCTTTCTGGTCTTCCCGTTGTTCCTGTTGGACTTGGGTATAAACCTCTCCGCTGCCTCCCTGCCGTTTGTGGTCACGTGTTCCATCATTTCATTTAGTATTTTACCCACCAGTTCTCTTTTCCACTGGACCTCGTCCAGGAAATTCCTCATTCCTGTGTAGTCTCCTATTTTGTAGTTTGGTTTCTCCCATCCTACTCATGCTACTTCACTATTTTTATCGCTACAAAGTATTCGTAAGTAATGTCCCCAATGTCTGAAATACTCAAGGTGAACATGAGATCCAGCCTTTATGGTTCATCATATCTCTATCTCTGATAGTCTCACTAAGCTATGTATGGAGCCTGCCTCCACTATATCACTCTCCAGATTGTTCCATTTCCTTAAAACTCGAAGACTAAAGAAATACTTCTTAACATCCCTGTGATTCATCTGAGTTTTGAACTTCTAGTTGTGACCCCTTGTTACTGTGTCCCATCTCTCACGACGATGGAAGACAGGTTGATTTCCCTTGTTAAGGGAAATCAACCTGTCTCCCATCGTCGTCAGGTTGATTTACCTTAACATATCCTCGTAGGGCACACCCCTTAGCTCCGAAATTAGACTTATTGCAAACCTTTGCACTTTCTCTGATTTTTGACGTGCTTGACCGGGTGTGGATTCCATACTGGAGCTGCAATATAGGCCTGACATTCACGGATAATGACTCCTTACTCTGGTGTCGAAATGCTATTCTTAGGCTTGCTATTCACCCGTGTCCTGCAGCAGTTATTTTGTTGATGTGCACCTCAAGAGATGTGCTCAGTATGATACTCACCGCAAAATCCTTTTCCTTGAGTGACATTTGCAGCCTTTGGCCACCTAACCTGTACTCCATCTGCAGTCTTCTTTGACCTTCCCCAATCGTTATGACTTTGCACATGGTGGGGTTAAATTCCAGGAGCCAGTTGTTGGACCAGGCCTGCAGCCTGTCCAACAACTGGACAGGTTGTCCTACCTGATCCTCATTCGCTTGAATTTTCAGCATTAGCTTCACATCGTCTGCAAACAGGGACACCTCTGAATCTATCTCTTCCGTTATGTTATTCACACATACCAGAAACAGCACCGGCCCTAGAACTAACCCTTGTGGAACCCCTATCGTCATGTGTGCCCACTTTGACACTTGGCCACTTACCATCACTCGTTGTTTCCTTCCTGTCAGGTACTAATTGATCTGTCGCAGAACCTTTCCTGTTATTCCTGACTGTTCCTTTAGCCTTTTCAACTAATCTCTTGTGAGGAACTGTGTCGAAATGCAGACTACCTACCCCTTTCTATCGTGTCTTTTTTCCAGCTCCACGAGCATTTTCGTACCTTTTCTTCAAGCTATATATGGACCTGCCTCCACTACAATCACTCTCTAGATTGTTTCTACTTTCTGACAATTCTGAGACTGAAGAAATACTTCCTAACATCCCTGTAACTTATCTGAATTTTTAACTTAAAATTGTGACCTTTTGTTGTTGTGTCTCATCTCTGAAATATTTTGTCCCTCTCCACCTTGTCAATGCCTCTCAGCATTTTATACGTCGTTATCATGTACCCTGCCCCTCCTCTTCAGTGTTGTCAAGTTGATTTCCCTTAACCTCTCCTCGTAGGACATACCCCTTAGCTCAGGGACTATTCCTGTTGCAAATCTTAACATTTTCTCTATTTTTTTGGTGTGTGTGACCGGGTGTTGGATACTCCAGTATGGGTCTGACTTACACGGGGTAGTGTCTTGAAGGACTTCTTAGGAGTCGATAAATAATCCTTATGTTTGCAGTGTGTGTACTCACCAAGTTGTACTCACCTAGTTGTGGTTGCAGGGGTCGAGACATAGCTCCTGGCCCCGCCTCTTCACTGGCCGCTACTGGGTCACTCTCCCTGCGCCATGAGCTTTATCATACCTCTTCTTAAAGCTATGAATGGATCCTGCCTCCACTACATCGCTTCCCAAACTATTGCACTTCCTGACCACTCTGTGACTGAAGAAATACTTCCTAACATCCCTGTGATTCATCTGAGTCTTCAACTTTCAACTGTGTCCCCTTGTTGCTGTGTCCCATCTCTGGAACATTCTGTCTCTGTCAACCTTGCCAATTCCTCTCAGTATTTTATATGTCGTTACCATGTCCTCCCTATCTCTCCTGTCCTCCAGTGTCGTCAGGTCGATTTCCTTTAACCTCTCCTCGTAGGACATACCTTAGCTCCGGGACTAGTCTTGTTGCAAACCTTTGCACTTTCTCTAGTTTCTTTACGTTCTTGGTTAGGTGTGGGTTCCAAACTGGTGCTGCGTACTCCAGTATGGGCCTAACGTACACAGTGTACAGGGTCCTGAACAATTCCTTATTAAGATGTCATAATGCTGTTCTTAGGTTTACTAGACGCCCGTATGCTGCAACAGTTATTTGGTTGATGTGCGCCTCAGGAGATGTGCCTGGTGTTATACTCACCCCAAGATCTTTTTCCTTGAGTGAGGTTTGTAGTCTCTGTCCCCCTAGACTGTACTCCGTCTGCGGTCTTTTTTGCCCTTCTCCAATCTTCATGACTTTGCACTTGGTGGGGTTGAACTCTAGGAGCCAATTGCTGGACCAGACTTGCAGCCTGTCCAGATCTCTTTGTAACTCTGCCTGGTCCTCGTCCGATTGAATTCTTCTCATCAACTTCACATCATCTGCAAACAGGGACACTTCGGAGTCTATTCCTTCCGTCATGTCGTTCACAAATACCAGAAACAGCACCGGTCCTAGGACTGACCCCTGTTCAACCCCACTCGTCACAGGCGCCCAATCTGACACCTCGCCACGTACCATGACTCGCTGCTGTCTTCCTGACAGGTATTCCCTGATCCATTGGAGTGCCTTCCCTGTTATTCCTGCCTGGTCCTCCAGCTTTTGCACTAATCTCTTGTGTGTAACTATGTCAAACGCCTTCTTACAGTCCAAGAAAATGCAATCAACCCACCCCTCTCTCTCTTGTCTTACTGCTGTCACCCTGTCATAGAACTCCAGTAGGTTTGTGACACAGGATTTCACGTCCCTGAAACAGTGTTGGCAGTCGTTGATAAGCTCATTCCTTTCTAGGTGCTCCACCACTCTTCTCCTGACTATCTTCTCCATGACCTTGCATACTATACATGTCAGTGACACTGGTCTGTAGTTTAGTGCTTCATGTCTGTCTCCTTTTTTAAAGATTGGAACTACATTTGCTGTCTTCCATACCTCAGGTAATCTCCCTGTTTCGATAGATGTGATGAATATTGTAGTTAGGGGTACACATAGAGCCTCTGCTCCCTCTCTCTGGAGCCATGGAGAGATGTTATCCAGCCCCATCGCCTTTGAGGTATCTAGCTCACTCAGCAGCCTCTTTACTTCTTCCTCGGTTGTATGTATTGTGTCCAACACTTGGTGGTGCACCTCACCTCTCCGTCTTTCTGGAGTCCCTTCTGTCTCCTCTGTGAACACTTCTTTGAATCTCATGTTGAGTTCCTCACACACTTCGCGGTCGTTTCTTGTGATCTCCCCTCCTTCCTTCCTTAGCCTGATCACCTGGTCCTTGACTGTTGTTTTCCTCCTGATGTGGCTGTACAACAGCTTTGGGTCAGATTTGGCTTTCGCTGCTATGTCATTTTCAAATTTTTGTTGGGCCTCCCTTCTTACCTGTGCATATTCATTTCTTGCTCTACGACTGCTCTCCTTATTCTCCTGGGTCCTTTGCCTTCTATACTTCTTCCATTCTCTAGCACACTTGGTTTTGGCCTCCCTGCACTTTTGGGCGAACCACGGGCTCATCCTGGCTTTTTCATTATTCCTGTTACCCTTGGGTACAAACCTCTTCTCAGCTTCCTTGCATATTGTTGTCACATATTCCATCATCTCGTTTACTGACTTCCCTGCCAGTTCTCTGTCCCACTGAACCCCGTGTGTGTGTGTGTGTATGTGTGTGTGTGTGTGTGTGTGTGTGTGTGTGTGTGTGTGTGTGTGTGTGTATGTGTGTGTGTGTGTATGTGTGTACCTGGAGTCTACCTGGAGAATATTCCGGGATCAACGCCCCCGCGGCCCGGTCACCGACCAGACCTCCGGTGGATCTGGGCCTGATCAACCAGGCTGTTACTACTGGCCGCAAGTAGTCCTACGTACGAACCACAGCCCGGCTGATCCGGCACCGACTTAAAGTATCTGTCCAGCTCCCTTTTGAAGGCAGCCAGGGGTCTATTGGTAATTCCCCTTATACCTGGTGGTAGGCTGTTGAACAGTCTTGGGCCCCTGACAATGGCGCCCCTACTTTTCATTGAGGGTATTTTGCATCGCCTGCCAAGCCTTTTACTTTCGTAGGGAATGATTTCTGTGTCCAGATACGGGACTATCCCTTCTAGGATTTTCCAAGTGTAGATTTTGATATATCTCTGGCCTGGGTTCCAGTGAGAACAAGTCAAGTGCTTCCAAGCATTTTAGGCCTTTGATGGAAGTTATATGTGCAGTAAAGGTTCTCTGTACACTCTCTAGATCTGCAATTTCACCTGATTTGGACGGAGATGTTAATGTACAGCAATATTCCAGCCTAGAGATAACACGAGATTTGTATGTGTGTGTGTGTACTCACCTAATTGTGGTTGCAGGGGTCGAGACTCAGCTCCTGTGTGTGTGTGTGTATGTGTGTGTGTATGTATGTGTGTGTGTATGTGTGTGTGTTCTTGTATGTATGGGCTTCAGAGGGATCGTAAAATTAGCTTTCGGTTAAGACCAACAGCTTCTACTAGAGGAAGTGAGTTTTATGACTTTTCCTCGAGGCTTTCCAGTGATTAGGTAATTTTTTACACCTCACAGGAGCTACGACTCGACCCCTGCAACCACAAATACATGAGTGAGTACATATTGAATTTACTGGACTTAACAAAGAAATACAAAAATTGGTTTTTGGTTAACGGAATAATGGCAAACCTTGTTATCATATTTCATAGCATTTATTAATGGAAACCTTTCGCTACGAGTTGCTACGTCAGTACCAGTGACGTAGATTGTTTCTTTATTCGAATCCCTATTGATGATAGGAATTTTCCTGTACCCTACAAATACGATCATGAATATTAGAGAATTGTGTGTTACCAATACATGCCAATTGTGAGTGGGTTTATTTTTAATGCCTCTTTTAGTTAACAAAATTATTAAACAAATCTCAGAACGGGTGAGGCTGGAACCCATGGCAGGAGACTCCTACAACTTACAGGCCAGTGTGTTAACCACTAGACCATGACGACCTAAGAAGCTTCAGCCAACTAAGTATATTTCTATACACCACAGGGATGATAATAATAATAATCTTTATTTCTACAAGTACATGTACATAGTATACAGGCCTATATAAAAAGCCGCTTGTTATGTGAAGCATTTCTGGCAAATCCCATCGTCATGTGTCCATCATTTTCAAAGCACCACGCTAAAGAAAATTATTGTTATTGTTGGTTTATTGCCAAGATATATGACCTGATATATGTGTTTAGTACAGGGTGTATGGTGAGAGTGCGGCTGAGTAGTCGTGTCCAAGTGCTATTTATTGTGAAGTGGAGTAGTTGTTGGGGTAGACTGCTGGCCCACTTGTGCTATACTCAATGGTTTGTGATGGAATGATTGTTGAGGACCGGATCACTGTCCGCTACTGTCACGTATTCTGTCTATTACCTTCTCTTCGTATTTCACTCGACCACAAACCATTCAAGCGGAAGGCCTCGGCCAGATGACCAAAAGCTCCAGCTGCGGGTCATCATATGAATAAGACTCGCATGAGGAAATACTTGTCCTGTTTCCTGACAAACCTTAGCTAATATATTACAAGGAGACGTAACTTTTATTTGTCTCTCTAATTAAATTTGTCCTTCCTAACTTTGATCAGTGTCAATATAACTTTCCGATATTAGAAGATTTGATGTGGGGAAATTCAACTCACCAGACTCAGTGATGCCAGATAAGCAGTAAGATGGTCCTAACTCGTACTTGCACTTAACACAAGAGGTGGTGACAAAGGTCAGTTTCTGCCACACATAACCTTGTATAAATTACAAAATGTTGTTGACCCACATAACAGTATATTAAGCTAATATCATATTTTGTAACAGTTTTTATAAATAAAACTAATGGATTGGTATCAGATTAAAGTGGTGCTATGAATGCTGCTTTAAGTGAACCGAGCCTCATACTCGCAAGAGACAAGAAAGTGGAGCATGTTGAGCGAGGCACTCAGTGCCAAGTGCCACGTCGGCGAGAACGAATGGTTCTGGCTGATGGTTTTGACAGTTTTAATAAACATCATTAACAGGATTGCTTACCAGATTAATGTTGTTTTTACAAGAAGGAGCAAACTTATCCAGAGGCTAATCTTAAAAAAGTCCCAAAATGGTTTCTATTTCTTTATAATGGGATGTGTCACAGAAAATGTAACTTTGCCCACTTAGTAATGCTTATAGTAGATAAGGAAAAAAAGTGTATAGACAAAAAAAAAAACAGTTGTTTTGGCAGTTGCGAAAAATTGGCTATGAGTAAACTAATGATATCTTGTATATTCAGTGTGAAAAAGGACTTTTAAAGAGGAAAAAAGCTAAAGTGGTGTTTATACAAAAGTCAAGATAAGAATTTAAGCAAAAACTTTAAGGTTTCATTATCGAAACCGAAGATGTAAGAGACTTTTCACAGAAATTAAAACCTAACAATTGGTACATGTGAGACACAAAATAGTTTAATAATACTTTTATAATCTTGAAGATCAGTAATAAAGCTGAATAAGAGAAAAATGAAACGAAAAAAAAAATTTCTGATAATGAGTCTGGCAACTACCATCATCTGACAAGTTCTTGATTACAAATTGTTTGAAACCTGTTAATCACAAAGTCAAAACAGTTAATTGACACTTATATAAGTGCCAGTCTTTTACTGTATGCATAAATAAAATATATAGTGCTATATAGCTAAATAGGAGGTTGTGAGGTTTGTGTGACTTTCTAAAGAAATTTTATGGAGAGGAAGCATGGACACGGGTCATCCCATAGGAACACTCTACAAAGGTGCCAGTAAAGCAATTGCATAGAACTGCAGAGAGATAGCACTAACATCCCATACCATAAAAATCTTTGATAGGGTTCTAATATGCAAGATCGCCAACTACCTACATACCCATCAGTTACACAACCCAGGGCAACACGGGTTTAGAGCAGGTCGCTCCTGCCTGTCCCAGCTACTGGATCACTATGACAAGGTCCTGGATACTGTAGAGGATAAACAAAATACAGATGTAGTATACACAGTCTTTGGAAAAGCTTTCGACAAGTATGACCATGTTGTAATAGAACACAAAGAGTAATAGTAAACAGAGTAAAGACAGAGATGTAAGCCATAGCTCCGTGTCTTCCTTGGCAGATGACACCCGGATTGCCACGACAGTGACCTCCATCGAAGACACCGCAAGACTCCAAGCGGCCATAAACTAAATCTTCAAATGGGCCACTCAAAACAATATGAAGTTCAATGAAGATAAATTTCAACTACTCAGATATGGAAAACTTGAGGAAATTAAAATTGTATCAGGGTACACGACAAATTCTAACCATACAATAGAGCAAAAAAGTAATGTGAAGGACCTGGGAGTGATAATGTCAGAGGATCTCGCCTTCAAAGACCACAACAATGTATCTACCACATCTGCTAGGAAAATGATAGAATGGATAATGAGAACCTTCAAAACTAGGAACGCCAAGCCCATGATGATTCTCTTCAAATCGCTTGTTCTCTCTAGGCTGGAATACTGCTGTACACTAACTGCCCCCTTCAAGGCAGGCGAAATTGCTGATTTGGAGAGTGTACAAAGAACTTTTACGGCACATATAAGTACGATAAAACACCTAAATTACTGGGAACGGTTGAAGTCCGTTGATCTATATTTCCTGGAACGCAGGCGAGAGAGATACATGAAAATATACACTTGGAAAATTCTATAGAGATTAGTACCAAACTTGCACACGAAAATCACTCGCTATGAAAGCAAAAGACTCGGCATGAGATGCAACATTCCCCCAATGAAAAGCAGGGGCGCCACGAGTACACTGAGAGACAACACAATACGTGTCCGTGGGCCCAAGATTGTTCAACTGCCTCCCAGCATACATAAGGCGGATTACCAATAGACCCCTGGCTGTCTTCAAGAAGGCACTGGACAGGCACCTAAAGTCAGTACTTCACCAACCGGGCTGTGGTTCGTACGTCAGTTTGCGTGCGGCCAGCAGTTACCTGATCCACCATGAGACCTGGTCTCAGACCGGCCACGGGGGCGTTGACCCCCGAAACCCTCTCCAGGTAAACAAGACGTCTAGAAGCAGAGTTAAGAGAGAATGTTCAAGTTCTCAAGGATGAGGTTATAGTTTTGAGGAAGGGGAATGATAAATCAAATTCTCATATGGATAAGAAGGATGGCAAATGCAATAAGGTATATAATGTGATTGGCACAAACGAATAGAAACATGTTGGATGTAACGAAGTGGATTCCAGAAGTGGGACGTTGAAGATATTGAGGAAGGTTGAAGCTTAGAGAACAGAAATCGTTTTTTTTTCAGGACTAGTGTGCAGCTGTGACTACAGAGACAGGTAATACAGACACTTCAGCATGTAAGACAATGGACATTCTTGTTGGAGATTCTCAAATTCGATATATGTGCCATGTTGTCTGTAATAGGTATAAGAGTGTGTCCCTAGAGCAAGTTTAGGTGAAGTAGTTAACAGGTTAGACAACATATTCAGGCAATGAAAACAACACCACTATCTGGTTCAGTGCTGGAGGAAATGATATTGGGAAATGCAAGTGTGAAGAGTTGCTGGCCAATTACAAGGACAATTATTATGTAATTAGGTAAAAGGAAGGAATCCTGATCATTGTTATGTTGTTTTCCCCTTTTACTTTGATGGTATGGGTTCTCACTACATGTTCTAGTGTGGGGTAGCTTACTTAAAGGCCTTATAAAATCTAGGGTAATACATTCATGATTGGTCGGTTTTAGTCTCTGAAATCTTCCATCAATCCTCTCAACAGGTTATTTAAACTAATATTACAAAAATATGGAAATATTATAAACAGATATATAGAGAAAATAAAAATTAGGAATTCTCTTATTCATAACATAAGCATGAACACTCACCTGTTCTACTAGGACAGCCACATGGTCCCTTCTGAAATAATTATCCCTCCTTTTCTCTAAATGACCTTAACCCAGTGTTCTGACACATTGTAGTCATCCTGGATATAATGGTTACATCAGTTTAAAGTATAAATCTTACCTCAGGGGCACTCACATCCTGCCCAGAAATAATAAGAAGAGTAAGGACATCCTAAGAGCTTAATCCACAAAAGAGAATGAGGCAGAGGGAGAGACCTAGCTAGGCTCCTCCCACCAAAAGAAACAAAAGACTGTTGACATGCACAATTCTCTAGCTACCACAATTTTTGCTTTTCCCATTTCCACACCTTATTTTACTTTTACAAAAAGAAATACAACTTTATGAACTGCTTATTTTAATGTGTGTGTCTATAGTACAACCTATTATATTGAAAACAACAAAGTTTGACTCAACTGACTCTCAACCATAGGAGTGACCTGCCCTTATGACAGCATTAAGGATGTTGTGCCCCCATCAGTTCAATATATTAGGTATTCCAGAATAATTGTTACAGATACATAAATACAAGTTGGGTCCTCTAGCCCCATAACAATCATATGTAGCATTTTGCTTAGGAGAGGAACAGGCAGTGAATGCATCTTTTGGGCAATAAGAGAAAATTGTTGGCTAGACAAGTACTGCGGAGAATTTGGAGTTCCATTAACTGACACCTGGGATAATGTCCATGACAAACATCATATGTACGCAATGGATGGCGCTTCTTTCTGGTCCAGGGGTGACAGCTTTGGCCATTTCAGTAGAAGGTATCATTAGTATATTGTTTAAAACTGTAAACTGATAGAAGATAGAGACGAGAATGTGTGTGTGTGTGTGTGTGTGTTAGTTACCATTTTGTCCTAGGCACATGTCGATTAGACACTAGGCCTGTTGTATGTATGTGTGAGTGTGTGTGTGTGTAAGGAAACACTTCGAAATGTTTCCGCCCCGTCGGGAATAGAACCCGGCCCTCCGTGCGTGAAGCGAGAGCTTTACCACCAGGCCACCGGGGCTGTGTGTGTACTCACCTATTTGTGGTTGCAGGGGTCGAGTCATAGCTCCTGGCCCCGCCTCTTCACTGATTGCTACTAGGTCCTCTCTCTCCCTGCTCCATGAGCTTTATCAAACCTAGTCTTAAAACTATGTATGGTTCCTGCCTCCACTATGTCGCTTTCCAAGCTATTCCACTTCCTGACAACTCTATGACTGAAGAAATACTTCCTAACATCCCTTTGACTCATAGGAGTCTTCAACTTCCAATGTGACCCCTTGTTTCTGTGTCCCCTCTCTGGAACATCTTGTCTCTGTCCACCTTATCTATTTCTCGCAGTATTTTATATGTCGTTATCATGTCTCCCCTAACCCTCCTGTCCTCTAGTGTCGTCAGGCCGTCAGGTGTGTGTGTGTGTGTGTACTCACCTAGTTCTCACCTAGTTGTGGTTGCAGAGGTCGAGTCAAAGCTCCTGGCCCCGCCTCTTCACTGGCCGCTACTGGGTCACTCTCCCTGCGCCATGAGCTTTATCATACCTCTGCTTAAAGCTATGTATAGAGCCTGCCTCCACTACATCGCTTCCTAAACTATTCCACTTCCCGACAACTCTGTGACTGAAGAAATACTTCCTAACATCTCTGTGATTCATCTGAGTCTTCAACTTCCATCTGTGTCCCCTTGTTGCTGTGTCCCATCTCTGGAACATTCTGTCTCTGTCCACTTTGTCAATTCCTCTCAGTATCTTATATGTTGTTATAATGTCCCCCTCTCTCTCCTGTCCTCCAGTGTGTGTGTGTGTGTGTGTGTGTGTGTGTGTGTGTGTGTGTGTGTGTGTGTGTATGTGTGTGTGTGTGTGTGTGTGTGTGTGTGTGTGTGTGTGTGTGTGTGTGTGTGTGTGTGTGTGTGTGTGTGTGTGTGTGTGTGTGTGTGTGTGTGTGTGTGTGTGTGTGGAAAACAAAAGAGTTGCATTACTAGTGGCAGAGGGAGCAAGAATTGCCAAGATATGTTATGCAAATGTTCAGAAAATAGGTTAGCTCTTAAAATATTGTTGTAAATGAAATATCTATTAGTAGAGACATCTGTCAGAGAATAATAACAATAATATTAATAATAATGTAATATAATAATAATAATAACATTATTATTATTATCATATTCTTTATTGCTACAAGTTCATGTACAAGGTATACAGACCATAGCTGACATCAGTGACATACTACTATACGATACAAATACAACGAGACTGTGCCTGTAACTCTTTTTATTTAAATTAAGAAAACCAACTATGATCACCTTCAAAATAGTTCCCTTCTGAGTTGACACTCAGCTGCATACGATGCTGCCAACGTTCAAAGCAATTCTGCAGATCATTTTCTGAAAGGCTGTTCAGGATCTCCATCGTTTTTGCTTTCACATCTTCTAACAATAAAAAATGGGTTACTCTGAGCAGCGACTTGATCTTTGGGAAGAGGTAGAAGTCGCAGGAGCCAGGTCTGGCGAATAGGGTATTGAAGCACAGGGATATTTTTTATTGGCTAGAAACTGCTTCACAAAACGTTGTGGGCTGGCACGTTGTCTTGGAGCAAAATCCACCAGTTTCTCTATAATTCTGGTCATTTCCTTCTCACGCATTATGCGCAATTTCCGTTAAAATGCATCGACCACTTTCTCTGTCCAAATGAACTTTCTCAGCTACTGCTCGAACACTCAACCTTCTGTCTTTTCGAATCACATCTCGCACTTTTTCATTGTCATCGGAAGCTGCTGTGCATGAACGGCTTGGCTGATCATCTTTCACGTTTTCTCTGCCTTCATAAAATTGTTTGTGTCATTTAAAAACGCTTGCAGGAGATATACACTCTTCACCGTAAGCCTCAGTCAATAACTAAAATGTTTCTGTCTCAGATTTCTTCAGTTTCACATGAAACTTGATAATTCGCTGTTTACCTTTGCACTCCGATATTTCCCGACCGAGGATAAGAAAATGACAAGACAAGACAAGAGAGTTTAGGTAAGACCCCTGTGGAGTGAGGGAGGAAGACGGGACAGGCGAAGAATAGCACTGGAGAGGAGTGTCCACAGTCGTAGAGAAAGACTTAACCCAGTAGCAAGGCGCTCGTGGGCGCACTGGAGAAACAGGAGGAGCAGGCTCTGTTGCAACGGTCTTGTGGTGGTTGCAGGTCTTGAGTCTTGAGACGCTGGCAGCAGCTAGGTCATAGAAGAGGGCAGGAAGGTAGGAACATCAGAGGGAAACACATTGGTGGACTTTATACAGATGATTAAGGCTGCTCACGGAGAGGTGGTATAGTTTAGTCATGTTACCGAAGACGAAGCGTAGAGGCTTGATGAATTCAAGAACTTGAGTGAGTGTGAAGTGAAGAGGTGGTTCTCAGGCATAGTCCGGCCTGCCGGTTTCCCTGAATCCCTTCATAAATGTTACCTTGCTCACACTCCAACAGCACGTCAAGTCCTAAAAACCATTTGTCTCCATTCGCTCCTATCTAACACGCTCACGCACGCTTGCTGGAAATCCAAGCCCCTCGCACACAAAACCTCCTTTACCCCCTCCCTCCAACCTTTCCTAGGCCGACCCCTACCCCGCCTTCCCTCCACTTCTGATTTATACACTCTCAAAGTAGTCATTCTCTATTTTGTTCCACCCTCTCTACATGTCCGAACCACCTCAACAACCCCTCCTCAGCCCTCTGGATAATAGTTTGGGTAATCCCGTACCACCTCCTAATTTCCAAACTACGAATTCTCTGCATTATATTCACACCACACATTGCTCTCAGACATGACATCTCCACTGCTTCCAGCCTTCTCCTCGTTGCAACATTCACCACCCATTTTTCACACCAATACTCTCATACATTCCCCTCTTTGCTTCCATGGACAAACTTCTTTGTCTCCACAGACTCCTCAGTGCACCACTCACCTTTTTTCCCCTCATCAATTCTATGATTCACCTCATCTTTCATAGACCCATCTGCTGACACGTCCTCTACTAAATATCTGAATACATTCACCTCCTCCATACTCTCTCCCTCCAATCAGATATCCAATCTATCGTCACAGTGTCATCCGCAAAGAGCAACTGTGACAACTCCCACTTTGTGTTAGATTCCTTATCTTCTAATCTCACACCTCTAGCCAACACCCGGGCATTCACTTCTATTTCAACCCCATTTATAAATATATTGAACAACCATGAAGACATCACATATCCTTGTCTAAGGGCTACTTTTACTGGGAAATATTCTCCCTCTCTCCTACATACTCTAACCTGAGCCTCAATGTCCTCGTAAAAACTCTTCACTGCTTTCAGTAATCTACCTCCTATTCCATACATTTGGAACATGTGCCACATTGGTACCCTATCCACCCTGTCATTCACCTTTTTCAAATTCATAAATGCCACAAAAATTTCTTTACCCTTATCTAAATACTGTTCACCTATATGTTTCACTGTAAACACTTGGTCTACACACCCCTACCCTAAAGCCTCCTTGTTCATCTGCTATTCTGCTCTCCGTCTTGGAGCTTGGAGCTTGATGACCTGAGCGTCGGTAAGCTGGGATGGAAGAAGGGTGGGTAAGGATAGAAATACAGGAAAAGGTTGGGTAAGAGTAGGAGGAGGGAATATACAGGTGAGTGGCACCTCTCCGTCTTACTCTTAATTCTTTCAATAATAACTCTACCAAACACTTTACCAGGTATGCTCCACAGACTTATTCCCCTATAATTTTTGCACTCTCTTTTTTCCCCTTTCCCTTTATACAAAGGAACTATGCATGCTCTCTGCCAGTCCCTAGGTATCTTACCCTCTTCCATACATTTATTAAATAAATGCACCAACCACTCCAAACCTATATTCCCACCTGCTTTTAACATTTATATTTTTATCCCATCAATTCCAGCTGCCTTACCCCCTTTCATTCTACCCACTGCTTCAAGAACTTCCCCCACACTCACAACTGGCTCTTCCACACTCCTACAAGATGTTATTCCTCCTTGCCCTATACACGAAATCACAGCTTCCCTATCTTCATCAACATTTAACAATTCCTCAAAATATTCCCTCCATCTTCCCGATACCTCTAACTCTCCATTTAATAACTCTCCTCTCCTATTTTTAACTGTCAAATCCATTTGTTCTCTAGGCTTCCTCAACTTATTAATCTCACTCCAAAACTTTTTCTTATTTTCAACAAAATTTGTTGATAACATCTCACCCACTCTCTCATTTGCTCTCTTTTTACATTGCTTCACCACTCTCTTATCTTCTCTTTTTCTCTCCATATACTCCTCCCTCCTTGCATTACTTCTACATTGTAAAAACCTCTCATATGCTAACTTTTTCTCTCTTCCTACTCTCTTAACATTATCATTCCACCAATCGCTCTTCTTGTAACCACAAACTTCTGCTGAACACTCTAACACTACATTCTTAAACCTACTCCATACATCTTCAACCCCATTGCCTACACTCTCACTAGCCCATCTATCCTCCAATAGTTGTTTATATCTTACCCTAACTGCCTTCTCCTTTAGTTTATAAATCTTCACTTCTCTCTTACTTGCTGCTTCTATTTTCCTTGTATCCCATCTATCTTTTACTCCCACTGTAGCTACAACTAAAATGTGATCTGATATATCTGTGGCCCCTCTATAAACATGTACATCCTGAAGTCTACCCAACAGTCTTTTATCTACCAATACATAGTCCAACAAACTTCTGTCATTACGCCCTACATCATATCTTGTATACTTATTGATCCTCTTTTTCTTAAAATATGTATTACCTATAACTAAACCCCTTTCTATACAAAGTTCAATCAAAGGGCTCCCATTATCATTTACACCTGGCACCCCAAACTTACCTACCACACCCTCTCTACATGTTTCTCCTACTTTAGCATTTAGGTCCCCTACCACAATTACTCTCTCACTTGGTTCAAAAGTTCCTATACATTCGCTTAACATCTCCCAAAATCTCTCTCTCCTCTACACTCCTTTCTTCCCCAGGTGCATACATACTTATTATGACCCTTATTTTAATCCACATAATCCTTGAATTTATTTATATTCCCTATTCTCCTTCCATAACTGATCCTTCAACATTATTGCTACCCCTTCCTTAGCTCTAACTCTCTCAGATACTCTTGACTTAATCCTACATATTTCTTCCCATTGAAACTCACCTACCCACTTCAGCTTTGTTTCACTTAGAGCCATGACATCCAACTTCTTTTCATTCGTAACATTAGCAATCATCTCTTTCTTATCATCCGCACTACATCCACGCACATTCAAACATCCAAGTTTCAAAAAGTTTTTCTTCTCTTTTTTAGTATTTTCTACTGGAGAAGGGGTTACAAGCCCATTCCTCCCAGCATTTTAGTCGCCTTATACGACACGCATGGCTTACGGGAAAAAAAATCTTTTCCACTTCCCCATGGAGCATAGAGGAAATAAAGAAGAACAAGAACTATTAAGAAAAAACAAGAAAAACCTAGATGTGTGCATGTATATATATGCATGTGTATGCCTGTGTAGTGTGACCTAAGTGTAAGTAGTAGTAGCAGGATATACCTCTTATCCAGCGTGTTTATGAGACAGAAAAAAGAGAACTGCAACCCTACCATCATGTATAACAGTTACAGGTTTCTGTTTCACAGTCACTTGGTAGGACGGTAGTACCTTCCTGGGTGGTTGCTGTCTACCAATCTAATATCTATGGTGGTGTGAGGTTGCACCGACCATTGGCCCACAATCTGAGAGAGCCTGCGGCAAATGACAGACCCGAACTGCGCTACTCGGAGAAAACTTCCCCTCACTTCTTCAGTTGCAGTCTTGCAACATTGCATAGCTCCTGATGATGCACTGAGAAGTGTGAAAGTACTTAAGCTGAAGATATCATTCCCAGGTGATATCCCAATATGCAGAACAACCCTTGTGAAAAAATAGTGAAATTCCAAGCACTTTCGTGACTTTTCACATTATCAAGGATCTACAAAAAAGAAAATATCAACGGAAAGGCATACAAGGGCAAGACTACACCTCACAGTCGCTTGACAACACCCGACTCTATGAAACACACCTGATACTCTACCCAAGCATTAAGATTTTTTACTTGTCTAATGTATCAATAAATTCTTCCCAAATTTTATTAATTATAAATGAATCCAATTTATATAAACCAAAATAAATATATTATTTTCAAAACTGCTTTTTATGAAACATGATTCTTTTATATTCCTCTCAACCATGGACTTGCTTGATACAACTTTCTCAGTTTTTTGAAAATCAATTGGATGGTTAAAATCTCCTACATGAATAAATAGAGCATTAGAATCTTGTCCAGTTCTAATGCTATATTTATGTTGTTTTAATCTTAGTTCAAAACTTTTAACAGTTTGACCGTAATAAACTTTATCGCATATTTTACAAGGAATTTTATAGACACATCCGTCAGCATTTTGAGGGGAATTTTTTAACAAAAGTTTTTTTTACTGTATCAAGATTTATGAAGATTGAGACACTTATGCAACATATGGGAATCTTTATTAAGGAAATGTTTCGCCACACAGTGGCTTCATCAGTCCAATACAGAGCAGAGAGGGGTAATGAGAGGAAGAGTTTGAGGTAATCAGTCCCTCAGCCTGGAATCAATGTGTTCAGTGCATCACTCCTCCTCTCCTTACCCCTCTCTGCTTTGTATTGGACTGATGAAGCCACTGTGTAGCGAAACGTTTCCTTAATAAAGATTCTCATATGTTGCATAAGTGTCTCAATCTTCTAACTTTTCAGTTTTCAATACCATTTATCACATCAAGATTTTTAAATACAACTTTGATATTAAAAGTCTTAAGTAAAGAAGGCATATCAACTAAATTTTCTTGATAAGGAAGAATCAACATATTTTTAGTTGAATAAGGTTGGTTGTCCCTTTATGAATTGTGAAAAAGTATTTCTGGCAATTTTAAAGGATTTTTCAATTAAGTTCTCGGGTATTTTAAATCAGTAGCTATTTCATAAATATTTGAGATTTCTTCATCTATGAATTCTGGACTACAAATACGCATAGGTTTTTTCCAGGTTTATAGAACAAAAGTTAGAGAAAAGATAGGTCCCCTTAAAAATAACCCAGGGCATCTTAATGACAAGGAGAACGAAATGTGCTCAATTTTTAATAATTATTTTCAATCGGTTTTCACTCAGGAAGACACTAACAACATCACAATAGTGGCCCTGAACAAGATAAATTATGTATTATCAGTCACTAACAAAATGGTTATCAAACAGATAAATCGACTGAAGCAAAATGAATCGCTGAGTCCTGTTGAACTTTTTTCAAGGGTTCTTAAGGAGTGCAAAATGAAACTCTGTGAACCATTGACTAATATTTTTAATATATCTCTTCAAACAGGTGTAGTGTCTGATATGTGGAAGATGGCTAATGTAATTCCTATTTTTAAAGCAGGGGACAAATCGTTATCGTCAAATTACCGCCCAATAAGCCTGACCTCAATTGAAGGCAGCTTACTAGAGTCTATTACAGATGATATCATAATAAGCCATCTTGATAAGCATAATTTGATTAATGATACTCAGCATGGATTCACGAGGGGCCGTTCCTGTCTAACTAATTTATTAACCTTCTTCAGTAAAGCTTTTGAGGCTGTTGATCACGATAAAGAATTCGATATTGTTTATTTAGATTTTAGTAAGGCTTTTGATAGAGTACCGCACCAGAGACTGTTAAAGAAAGTAGCAGCTCATGGCATTGGGGGAAAAGTGCTGTCATGGATCGAGTAATGGCTCACGAACAGAAAGCAGAGAGTGTGCATAATGAGAATACCGACAACAAGCACAATATTCTTGTTGTTCTTCATTGTGACCTTCCCTGTAGTCGACTCACATTCGTCTGGAAGCACAGAGAAAGAGTTCAAAGTTTCCACAGCAGTCTCTTTCTTCTTCATAGTTTCTACTTCTCCAAACGTCTTCTTGATCTTCAACTTCGTTCCATGCTGTCCGGCCACTGCCCAGGTTCCCTTCTTGACCTGAGGACTCACAACAGGAGGACTACTACGAATCCTCTTGTTTTCTTCCGTCAATCACCGTATCTCTAGCTTCGCTACCCTCAATTCCTCCTTAAGCTGCTGGTAAAGTTGCTTAGTGGAGGGCATCTTGGTTCAGTCCACAGGGAGTACACTAGACACGTCCTCACTGAGCTAAGTGACACGTCCTCAAAAGTATCTTTGATTGGATAGGTTTGGGTCCTGGGACCTTGGTCACTCCAAATGATTGTCAATGATTGGTACTGCATTATCCTTACAGTGTTTATCCAGCCAACAATTAATGCCAATTGCTCTGGTCACCCATTCATTTCCAACACACCTTCTTGGCAAAATTCCACATATAACAGGGCGCCCCTCCTTCTTCCTAATTATGTCTATTGCTGTCCTGTACCTTCTAACTAAATCCTCACTTCTACGCTTGCCTACATCATTGCCTCCAGCACTGAGGCAGATAATAGGATTGATCCCATTACCGTTCATGATGTTGTCAAGCCGGCTAACAATATCCTCCATCCCAGCCCCAGGGATGGGATGGAGGAGAAGCAGAAGCCCCTATCCATGTACCTAATCTGACAATCCCCAACAAGCACAATAATCTTTCCTTCCCTGTTGTTCTTCGTCGTGATGTTCCCAGTAATCGACTCACATTTGTCGGATAGCACGGAGAAGGGGTTTGAGGTTTCCACAGTAGCCTCATGGTTCTTCGTCGGTTCTACCTCTCCATCCGTTCTCTTGATCCTTAGCTTCGTTCCATGATGTCCAGGAACTGTCCAGGTTCCATCCTTGACCTGAGGACTCACAACAGGAGGATTACTACGAATCCTCTTGTTTTCCGCCGTTAATCGCCGTATCTCGAGCTTAGCATAAATAATAAGAATCCTCAGGTTGTTCTTCAACTCTATACATATTTGGTTAGGCCTCATCTAGATTATGCTGCACAGTTCTGGTCACCGTATTACAGAATGGATATAAATGCACTGGAAAACGTACAAAGGAGGATGACAAAGTTGATCCCATGTATCAGAAATCTTCCCTATGAGGATAGACTGAGGGCCCTGAATCTGCACTCTCTAGAAAGGCGTAGAATTAGGGGGGATATGATTGAGTTGTATAAATGGAAAACAGGAATAAATAAAGGGGATGTAAATAGCGTGCTAAAAATATCTAGCCAAGACAGGACTCGCAGCAATGGTTTTAAGTTGGAAAAATTCAGATTCAGGAAGGATATAGGAAAGCATTGGTTTGGTAATAGAGTTGTGGATGAGTGGAACAAACTCCCGAGTACCGTCATAGATGCTAAGACGTTGTGTACTTTCAAAAAAAGGTTAGATAAATACATGAGTGGGTGTGGGTGGGTGTGAGTTGGACCTGACTAGCTTGTGCTAGTGGGTCTGATGCCGTGCTCCTTCCGTAAGTGGATGTGACCTGACCTAACTAGGTTTTGTCATTGGCTTAAGCCGGAAGAAGACTTGGACCTGTCTCGCATGGGCCAGTATCCCTGGTGCAGTGTTTCTTATTTCTTATATTTTTATATAAAAAAATCTGCTTGCTTGCGAAATCATAGAGTAAAAAGAGAAGGATTAGAGCTATATCACAGGCTTATGCATCAATGCAGATTGTGATATCACAGGCTTATGCAAAAATGCAGATTGTGATATCACAGGTATATGCAACAATGCAGATTGTGATATCACAGGTATATGCAACAATGCAGATTGTGATAACAGGAAGAAGCTTCTGCACTGAAACATTGTGACTGGCTGTTGCACCGTAGAACCTAAGAAAACACTTCTTAGAGAGCTAGTGATTGGTCATCAGGTGATTAAGATGTGAAAGGACATTGTGCTTGATAAATATATTTGACCTGACTTGAGAGGGAGAGATACAACCACACAAGAGTGTGTAGAGTGCAGCAACAGTGTTGCCAGCCGCATGCATTCTCCCAGAGTGCAACTTGGGCTGGAAAGAGAATATTTGACCTTGATTTACGCTTTGCTACCGATTCTCCAGTAATAATATCCATATCATTTGTAATATTAAAAATAAGTAATGTATTCGTAAATTATAGTTATGTAAACTATCTATTATACTGGTATTCATATGAAGTAGATTAAAAATCTTTTATTTTTTTATATATCTTCAAAATTTATTAATACTAAAAATATTCCCTATTTTTATCATGTGAATATTCAGTGTGGAGTAATAATTAACCCACAATGGGAGGGTGGATGAAGGGAGGGTGGTTAAAGGGAGGGTGGTTAAAGGGAGGGTGGTTAAAGGGAGGGTGGTTAAAGGGAGGGTCGTTAAAGGGAGGGTGCTTGAGTAAATAGAAATTTGGAGAGGGTAGAGTTCATGGTGGGTTATTAACCCATATTTAGAGTGCTGGTGTAACTCTCAGAAATTAACTGTAATTAAGTCATAATGAGTTTGTTGGAAGCACAGAGCATCACCACCTGCCCCTGACAACACGTCCCTAACTTGTCCCCTGATTGTACGTCCCTAACCTGTCCCTGACAGTACGTCGGTACGTCGCTAACCTGTCCCTGACAGTATGTCGCTAACCTGTCCCTGACAGTACGTCGCTAACCTGTCCCTGACAGTACGTCGCTAACCTGTCCCTGACATTACGTCCCTAACCTGTCCCTGACAGTACGTCCCTAACCTGTCCCTGACAGTACGTCCTAAACCTGTGCCAGACTAATTTCACCCCCCACCGACAGTTGTCAGTCACCTGACCCTGACTGTTCTCCCTCACCTGACCCTGACTGCACCTCCCTCACCTGACCCTGACTGCACCTCCCTCACCTGATGTTTCATTTGAAAGGCTTGGAGGAAGTTAGTGGAAGACATTAACACTGTAACTAACACTGTAACTAATATTGTAACTAACACCATAACTAACACTGTAGCTAACACTGAAAATAACACTGTAATTAACACAATAAATAACACTGTATCTAACACTGTAACAATGTAACTAACATTGTAAATATCACTGTAGCTAACCCTGTAACAAAGACTGTAACTAACACTGTATCTAACAGTGTAGCTAACACTGAAGCTAACACTGTAGCAAACACTGTATCTAACACTATAACTAACATTGTAATTAACACTGCATCTAACACTATAACTAACACTGTAACACTGTATATAACACTGTAATTAACACTGTATCTAACACTGTTACTAACACGGTAACTAACACTGTAACTAACATGGTAACTAACACTTTAACACTGTAACTCTGTATTTTTTTTATTAACTCTGTAATTAACACTGTAACTTGTAGACAGTGAGCCTATGTGGCTAGTTTCCATAGTTTCCTCCCGAGGGCAAGCCTCTAGGTAAGCATAACCAGGCCTGCCTCTCCCTCACTCGGCTCCAACTGATCCTAGAGTCAACAGCTGCCTCTCCGTCTCTCCCTCGCGGGCATGGCTCCTCCCCTGGGCCTGAGCAACACACACTACCTGTGTAGCAAGAACCCAAGTAAAGTAAGAAGCCTCCGACGCCTTTGTCATTGATCCCCGCATTGATATACACAACGTAATCATTCCAATATAAATGGTGGCAAGCAGCTGTCGCAAGAAGTGTGTTTGCCGGGAGAAAGGAAGAAAGATGTTGTTTCCACTTTATCACCCCATGCAAGAAGCATCCTTCTCTCTACGCTTTATCCTGAAGTCGGGTCTGCAAGTCTCAGCATCCAGACACAGATACAAGCAGGATCTTGGCCAAAATTTGCAGAATTTCTTTGAGAAATCTGAGTGACGTCCCCTGTGACTCTACTCCACAGCATCCCACGCTGTTTTCAAGTCATATGCTCAGCGTCACTGTATGTTTCTACTATTGCTATTGTTCAGCTCAGCATGGCTATTTCAGCAAGTCAAAGGTGAGTTTGTGGTGATTTCTGCGTCCATGGTGGTAGAATCTGCGCTATCTTCCGAGTGTGTGGGTAGGGAGGAGGGCACAGCGGAGTCCTCGCTCAAACATGCTCATCTCCCCCTACCACGCCCCTACCACCCCACTACACCACTCACCGTTACTCTCACTCCCTCTCTGCTGTTTTTCTATGAATTCAGTGAGAATTCTTTGCCAGAGCTGTCTATCCGAGTGCCTGAGGTTACTCGAAGCCATGTGGATCACGAAGCCATATGTAGACAAGCCATGTGGAGCGAGCCACTTGAGTTACTTAAGCCACATACTGTTGTCATGCTGCCCGCACCACTCTCCTGATGTCACGATGCTGCCCGACGTCACCCACGACGTCTTCCCAACGTCACTCCAGGACGTCACTCAAGACTTCTGCCTGACGTCTCCTCGCAATGTTACACGACGTCACCCACGACGTCTGCCTGACTTCACCCACAATGTTGCCCGACGTCATCTTGCGACGTCTGCCTGACGTCACCATGCTGCCTGACGTCACCCAGGATATCTGCCCGACGTCACCTCACGACGTCACCCTGGACGTTTGCCTGACGTCACCTCGCGATGTCACCCCATGACATCCCTCACGATGTCATGCCTGACATCACCACAGGATGTCACATCGACAGTGTTATAGTTTCACAGTGACCAATTTGTTTCAGTGGTGTTGAGAAGATTGAGAGACGATATAATGTCAGGTGTTAATACCAGTCTGAGGACGCTTAGACTAACCTCTGCTATGACTCCAACTGTCGAGAGAATGACACCGTCAAGCCGTAGTAGCACTGTCGGCAGGCGACTGTCTAACTGGTGTCACAGCTTCAGTAAGCAGCCTCACTCTAGTCATGGTGTATGCTGCTATGACTCCCAGATGTTTTGCCTGAGTCGTCCCTGTCACGACTCGCTTCACTCTCCGGCAGTGACTGCCCAGTGACAGTACCAGTCAATTAATGTCCTCCTGAGTCGCTTGCCAGAAAAAGTTCCTGCCGAGGCAGCGGCAGTGGCGGCAACAAGTTTGTTGCTCCTGTATTTTACTTCCATCAGAGGTTGCTAGCAACGCTGTGATGGCCTAGGCAGGACCCACATAACACTAAGATGCGTGGACACCCAGATTGATATAACTCAACTGCAAAAATCACCCAAAATACGCTATATAACCTACTGAAGACTTGTGTTACCGCCATCTACCCCGCTGCACACTACCCAGTATCTACATTTCATCTGACACAACTGTAAATGGCCAGGGGACAGGGCAGCAAGAGAAGGTCCAGTAACCAACCAAGGACTCCCAGCAACACAGGTGAGAGAAGCAATACTACACGGAAAACTTCTTCTACCAGCCAGGACACAACCCTCACCACCACCTTCCAGCGCCACCACCACAACACTCGCCTGTCAACAACAACAAATATGGCCACCTCCACAAGAAACCAAGATAATTCTTTCTCTGAATTGGAGGACTTGAACATTAAATACCCAGAAATAGCCGAACTCATCAGGAAGCAAAGTAAAAAAAATCAGCATGTTAACTCAGGAAATGGATGAACTTAAAAGTCCAATGAGACGTTAACCCGGGAAATTAAGGACTTGCGAGCCACCAACACACAGTGCATGGACAGGATTGCAGCCCTAGAAAATAATCTGACAGCACTGGACCAACTAACCATCACACACACCCAGTCAGAGGACTCCATCACCCGCCTGAAAGAACAAGTTACACACCTGACCACCGACATTAAGAATGGAAGAGAAACATGTTATGAACAATTTCCAAGACCACTTCGACCAACAACAATTATCTGACTCAGTTGTAGTGAACAGCAAACATCTTCCAGCAACTATAACTCAGGAAACATGTAAACAAACCACCTTGCAACTCATCCAAGACCATCTTCATCTCAACATACCAAGTGATGTCATAAAAGAGTGTAAAGTGATAGGATACCAACCTGGAAAAAAATCAGTAATACTAAAATTCAACTGTAGCTCTCAAAGAAATAATCTTCTAAATACTGCTATTACCATGAAAAGTGAGATGTATGTAAACGAATGCCTGACCAAACTGCGGCAAAATCTCCTCTATAGACTAAGAAAGTTACGAAATGGCAGGAAAATTCACCAATGCTTTGCAAGAGATGGAAAAATTGCTGTTAAAAAGAGCCAACAGGGAGGAGATATACTATTTCTACTGAACACGAGCTGAAAAAGTTCCTCAGAGACTCCGGCCTCACTGACCTGCAATAATGCAGTTTGTACCCACTTTCTGCGATTAGTGTTATTAAATTCTTTATCAGTTTAATCTCTACAAACCCTAGTTATTCGCTTCAATTGACAATCTGACAGCAGTAAATTATCAAATTTAACTTAGTGCTATACTTTAAAACTTTTTTATTGTACTGTATTGTGCAGTATTTACCTTACTACTGCCTTATTTTTTGCAGTATTTACCTTATTACTGCCTTATTTTTTGCCAATTTTATACACTTTTAACATTCTTACATTTTTATTAATTAACTATTTTTATTTTATTAACACATCGGCCGATTCCCACCAAGGCAGGGTGGCCCGAAAAAGAAAAACTTTCATCATCATTCACTCCATCACTGTCTTGCCAGAGGGGTGCTTTACACTACAGTTATAAAACTGCAACATTAACACCCCCTCCTTCAGAGTGCAGACACTGTACTTCCCATCTCCAGGACTCAAGTCCGGCCTGCCGGTTTCCCTGAATCCCTTCATAAATGTTTCTTTGCTCACACTCCAACAGCACGTCAAGTATTAAAAACCATTTGTCTCCATTCACTCCTATCAAATACGCTCACACATGCTTGCTGGAAGTCCAAGCCCCTCGCACACAAAACCTCCTTTACCCCCTCCCTCCAACCTTTCCTAGGCCGACCCCTACTCCGCCTTCCCTCCACTACAGATTTATACACTCTCGAAGTCATTCTGTCTCTTTCCATTCTCTCTTCATGTCCGAACCACCTCAACAACCCCTCATCAGCTCTCTGGATAATAGTTTTGGTAATCCCTCACCTCCTCCTAATTTCCAAACTCCGAATTCTCTGCATTATATTCACACCACACATTGACCTCAGACATGACATCTCCACTGCCTCCAGCCTTCTCCTCGTTGCAACATTCATCACCCATGCTTCACACCCATATAAGAGTGTTTGGTATAACTATACTCTCATACATTCCCCTCTTTACTTCCATGGACAAGGTTCTTTGTCTCCACAGACTCCAAATTGCACCACTCACCCTTTTCCCCTCATCAATTCTATGATTCACCTCATCCTTCATAGACCCATCTGCTGACATGTCCACTCCTAAATATCTGAATACATTCACCTCCTCCATACTCTCTCCCTCCAATCTGATATACAATCTTTCGTCACCTAATCTTTTTGATATCCTCATCACCTTACTCTTTCCTATATTCACTTTCAATTTTCTTCTTTTACACACCCTACCAAATTCATCCACCAACCTCTGCAACTTCTCTTCAGAATCTCCCAAAAGCACAGTGTCATCAGCAAAAAGCAACTGTGACAACTCCCACTTTGTATTTAATTCTTTATCTTTTAACCCCACACCTCTTGCCAAGACCCTCACATTCACTTCTCTTACAACCCCATCTAAAAATATATTGAACAACCATGGTGACATCACACATCCTTGTCCAAGGCCCACTTTTACTGGGAAATAGTCCCTTTCCCTCCTACACACTCTAACTTGAGTCTCACTATCCTCATAAAAACTCTTCACTGCTTTCAGTAACCTACCTCCTATTCCATACACCTGCAACATCTGCCACATTGCCCCCCTATCCACCCTATCATACGCCTTTTCCAAATCCATAAATGCCACAAAAACCTCTTTACCCTTATCCAAATACTGTTCACCTATATGTTTCACTGTAAACACTTGGTCTACACACGCCCTACCTTTCCTAAAGCCTTCTTGTTCATCTGCTATCCTGCTTTCTGTCTTACTCTTAATTCTTTCAATAATAACTCTACCATACACTTTACCAGGTACACTCAACAGACTTATTCCCCTATAATTTTTGCACTCTCTTTTGTCCCCTTTGCCTTTATACAAAGGAACAATACACGCTCTCTGCCAGTCCCTAGGTACCTTACCCTCTTCCATACATTTAATGAATAATAGCACCAACCACTCCAAAACTATATCCCCACCTGCTTTTAACATTTCTATCTTTATCCCATCAATCCCAGCTGCCTTACCCCCTTTCATTCTACCCACTACCTCACGAACTTCCCCCACACTCACAACTGGTTCTTCCACACTCCTACAAGATGTTATTCCTCCTTGCCCTATACACGAAATCACAGCTTCCCTGTCTTCATCAACATTTAACAACTCCTCAAAATATTCCCTCCATCTTCCCGATACCTCTAACTCTCCATTTAATAACTCTCCTCTCCTATTTTTAACTGTCAAATCCATTTGTTTCCTAGGCTTCCTCAACTTATTAATCTCACTCCAAAACTTTTTCTTATTTTCAACAAAATTTGTTGATAACATCTCAACCACTCTCTCATTTGCTCTCTTTTTACATTGCTTCACCACTCTCTTAACCTTTCTTTTTCTCTCCATATACTCTTCCCTCTTTGCATCACTTCTACTTTGTAAATACCTCTCATATGAAAACTTTTTCTCCCTTACTACTCTCTTTACATCATCATTCCACCAATCGCTCTTCTTCCCTCCCGCACCCACTCGCCTGTAACCACAAACTTCTACTGAACACTCTAACATTACATTTTTAAATCTACCCCATACATCTTCGACCCCATTGTTTACACTCTCACTAACCCATCTATCCTCCAATAGATGTTTATATCTTACCCTAACTGCCTCCTCTTTTAGATTATAAACCTTCACCTCTCTCTTACTTACTGCTTCTATTTTCCTTGTATCCCATCTACCTTTTACTCCCACTGTAGCTATAACTAAAAAGTGATCTGATATATCTGTGGCCCCTCTATAAACATGTACATCCTGAAGTCTGCTCAACAGTCTTTTAACTACCAATACGTAGTCCAACAAACTACTGTCATTTCGCCCTACATCATATCTTGTATACTTATCTATCCTCTTTTTCTTAAAATATGTATTACCTATAACTAAACCCCTTTCTATACAAAGTTCAATCAAAGGGCTCCCATTATCATTTACACCTGGCACCCCAAACTTACCTACCACACCCTCTCTACATGTTTCTCCTACTTTAGCATTTAGGTCCCCTACCACAATTACTCTCTCACTTGGTTCAAAAGTTCCTATACATTCGCTTAACATCTCCCAAAATCTCTCTCTCTCCTCTACACTCCTCTCTTCTCCAGGTGCATACACGCTTATTATGACCCACTTTTCGCATCCGACCCTTATTTTAATCCACATAATCCTTGAATTTACACATTTATGTTCCCTCTTCTCCTTCCATAACTGATCCTTCAACATTATTGCTACCCCTTCCTTAGCTCTAACTCTCTCAGATACTCCTGACTTAATCCCATTTATTTCTCCCCACTGAAACTCGCCTACCCCCTTCAGCTTTGTTTCGCTTAGGGCCAGGACATCCAACTTCTTTTCATTCATAACATCAGCAATCATCTCTTTCTTATCATCCGCACTACATCCACGCACATTCAAACTATTATTACAATTTAAATTTTTTATTATCATTATTGCCATATTCTTTATTTTTTTTATACTTCATTGCCCAATCTTATTTTATACTTTTATTTTTATTAACCTACTATTGCCAAATATCCAAGCTTTTATAGTCAGCAACAGCTCTACCTCATAGTCTACATTTTTAGATCAACAAATCTTTCTTAATTATTTCAATTACTTTACTAAATATTTGAAATTCACCACATCATTGTGGTAAATTGTGTGACTTATTTTGTATTCTTGTATTAAAACACCTACCTCATTGTATAAGTGACTTATTTTATATTTCTTGTATTAGAAGCAACTACCAAATAATTGCAACTACTTGCTTATATTTTTTAAATACATATTTACCATTAGCCATTTTCAAACCTTAACTCTATTTAGTATTAGTAATCACTTAATTTGCTTAAAATTTGATCAAAACTATTTTTACTATTAGCCCAATAGTTCTTTGCATTCATTTACCTCTTATTGTCTTTTATAAACTCTAAAGTTTCAACCAATGCAATATTGAATCCAAATAATTGTCCAAAACAATTTAATACTAGTCATAGTGATTATTCCAACCAGTCATTAGCCAGTCCAATTAGTAAATCATCAACATTGTTCAAATATCCTATATTTCTGTGAACAATTGTTCAAAATTGTAATAATCCAATAGTTAGTAAGAATATAATCTAGTACCATATTATTAAGTTTAGCATAATCCATGATTCCAACAGCAAGTGCAACTATTACACAGCAGATCATAACTATCTTCAATTACAATGTTAGATCTTTGAGCAAACATTATGATGACCTCACATCACTACTCCAATCCCTACAGACCAATATGTCAAGCATCACACTCACTGAGACCTGGCTAAAGCCTGATACTACAGATGTCTATGCCATTCCAGGTTACACAGCCATTCACAACTGTAGGACAGATCAGCGAGGGGGTGGAATAGCTATATATTACTCAGATCAACTTGAATGTATCAATAACTCTTGCACTAGGAATGAGCATGGAGAATATATTATAGCTAAATTTAAATCAAAAGACCTACAAAAACCCCTCACAGTGATAAACATCTACAGATTACCACAGTCAAACATTCAACATTTTAGTGAAAAACTAGGAAACCTGATAACTGATGCACACATGAACAAAGACCATTTGCTGCTCACAGGAGATTTCAACATAAATCTCCTACATGACCAGGACCCACAAGTAACAGAATTCACAAACACTATGAGCAACTGCTTGTTACTACCAACAATATCAAAACCTACAAGAATCTCCGAGACTAGTACCTCATTACTAGACCACATCTGGACTAACACTACCTCTATAATCAGGCATAATCACAGACAACACCACAGAACACTACCCGACCTTCCTCATAACCAACCTAGGTAAACTGCCCCAAGATATTACAAAAGTTACCTTCAGACTACATAAAGAGTCAGCTGTTAATAACTTTATAACAGCTATGATTAACATTGACTGGCATAATGAGTTAGAAACATATTCAGATACTAATGAATGCATCAAGAATTTCCTTAAAAAACCCACCACCTCTATAACAAACATTGCCCTAAAAAAAACTAAACAGATCACAGCTAAGAGACTTAACAATCCCTGGCTAACACCAAGCATCCTTAAATCCATTAACAAAAGGCATCAATATGAAAACCAATACAGAAGGGGTCTAATAACCAGAGAACAATCCAAACGCTACTCATCAATCCTCACCAGCATGATAAGAAGGTCCAAAAAATTGTATTATGAGAACAGACTCCAGAACATAAAAGGTGATATGAAAAAGACCTGGAAAACCCTATCTGCAATTCTAGGAAATAAAAAAGATATCCAAGAACAATACCATCAAATTATCAAGAGCAGATGAACCCCTACTCTCACCAACTGAGACAGCAAACAGACTTAATGTTTTCTTCTCCACCATAGGAAAGAATCTAGCGAGTAAAATCCCAAGCTCGAACACCCATCCAACAGACTACCTCACAAACACCTACCCTAATACACTATTCCTAGCTCCTACAAACTCACTTGAAGTCTCGCTCATAATCAACACCCTTAAAAACAAGGCAGGAGACATAAACAGCTTACCACCTTTTATGTACAAAAAAGCTTCACAGGTACTGTCACCAATTATAGCAACACTATTCAATAAATCCATTGAAGCCTCTACCTTCCCATCAATTCTCAAAATAGCTAGGGTCACCCCGATCCACAAAGGAAGTGATCAAACAGACTTGAATAATTATAGACCAATTTCTAATTTACCACTGCTTTCTAAAATCTTCGAAAAATTAATTCATAGACAGATCTATTCCTACCTCGTCTCACACAATGTACTCAACCCCTGTCAATTTGGATTCAGGAACAACAAGAGCACAAACGATGCTATTATACACATGCTAGAGTTAATATACACCGCACTTGAGAAGAAAGGAGTCCCAGTGGGAATCTTCATTGATCTACGCAAAGCTTTTGATACAGTCGACCATGATTTACTGCTCACAAAATTAGCACACTATGGTATAAGGGGGCACCCACTCAACTACCTGAAGTCATACCTTAGCAACAGAAGCCAATAAATTAGACACATATGCAACGTTTGGGTATCGTTATTGAGGAAACGTTTCACCACACCGTGGCTTCATCAGTCCAATACAAAGTAGAAAGGTGTAAGGAGATTAGGAGTTTTGAGGTAATCAGTCCCTCGGCCTGGAGTCGATGTGTTCAGTCCATCAATCTTGTAGAAAGTACAGCATATGTCCGTAGAGGTTGCTTATATACTGTAGTCAGGTGAGGTGAAGCAGCAGGAGGCGGGGTCATAGTGGTACCATCCACTAGTCGAAGTAGGTCTTCGTCCAAAGGTTGGACAAGTGTTGAAGAATTCATTTGTATTAAGATCCCAAGATGTTGCTGTGTCAGACAGGATGTAGATGAATGGTTCAGAGAACCGACAAGTTATAAATTAGACACATATGCAACATTTGGGTATCTTTATTGAGGAAACGTTTCGCCACACCGTGGCTTCATCAGTCCAATACAAAGTAGAAAGGTGTAAGGAGATTAGGAGTTTTGAGGTAATCAGTCCCTCGGCCTGGAGTCGATGTGTTCAGTCCATCAATCTTGTAGAAAGTAGAGCATATGTCCGTAGCTCAGCCACAGCGATGTCTCCTGTGTTACAGTATCTGTCCAGATGCAGGAAGGCATGTGCAGTGACGCCCACAGACGCTCACTTCCTTGGACCAGGAAGCACACTCCACCTTTTCTTTCCTTCTCTGTAGGAAGTTTTTTTCCCCATGTCCACATGTATATATATATATATATATATATATATATATATATATATATATATATATATATATATATATATATATATATATATATATATATATATATATATATATATTTATTTATTTATTTATTTATTTATTTATTTATTTTGCGTTCTGTGCCCTGTTCCTGCAAGAGAGAGACAGAGTTTTTTTTTCAGACAATCATGGTCGAGGACGACCATGGGTAGATGGCCAAGCAAAATGTAGACAGTAAGCCTACATAGCTAGTTTCCATAGTTTCCACCATAGGGCAAGCCTCAAGGTAAGCATAACCAGGCCTGCCTCTCCCTCACTCGGCGCCAACTCAACCTAGAGTCAACAGCTGCCACTCCCTCTCTCCTTCGCAGGCATGGCCCCTTTCCCCTGTGCCGGGGTAACTTAAACACACTGCTTGTGTACCAAGAACCCAAATAAAGTAAGAAGCCTCCGAAGCCTTATCATTGATTCCTGCTACCAAACACATACACAATCATTCCTTGATAAACTAACACGTTAACGCTGTAACTCTGTAACTAACACTGTTTCTAACACTATAACTAACACAGTAACTAACACTTTAACTAACACTGTAATGCTATCACTGCAACTAGCACTGTAACTTTGTAGCTAACACTGTAATTAACACTGTAACTAACACTGTCTAACACTGTATCTAACACTGTAACTAACACTGTAACTCTGTAACTAAAATAGTAACTAACACGGTAAATAACATTGTATTTTACACTGTAACTAACACTGTAACTAACACTGAAACTAACTCTGTAACTAACACTGTATCTAACACTGGAACTTACACTAACACTGTAACTAACACTATCTAACACTGTATCTAACACTTTAACTAGCACTGTACCTAACACTTTAACTATCACTGTAACTCTGTAAATAACACTGTATCTAACACTGTAACTAACACTGTATCTAACACTGTAACTAGCACTGTAACTCTGTAACGAAAAAGTAACTAACACTGTAAATAACATTGTATTTTACATTGTAACTAACACTGTAAATAACACTGAAACTAACACTGTAACTAACACTGTATCTAATACTGGAACTAACACTATCTAACACTTTAACTATTACTGTACCTAACACTGTAACTAACACTGTATCTAACACTGTAACTAACACTGTATCTAACACTGTAACTAACACTGTATCTAACACTTCAACACCGTAACTAACACTGTAACTAACATTGCATCTAACACTAAAACTAACATTGTAGCTAACATTGTAACTAATACTGTAACTAAACACTGTAACTATCACTGTAACTAACATTGTATTAACACTGTAACTAACACTGTAACTAACACTGTATCTAACACTGTAACTAACACTGTATTTAACACTGAAACTAATACTGTAACTCTGTAACTAACACTGTAAATAACATTGTATTTTACACTGTAACTAACACTGTAACTAACACTGAAACTAACTCTGTAACTAACACTGTATCTAACACTGGAACTAACACTATCTAACACTGTAACTAACAATGTATCTATCACTGTAACTAACACTGTAACTAACATTGTATCTAACACTGCAACTAACACTGTAACTAACACTGTAACTAACACTGAAACTAATACTGTAACTAACACTGAAACTAACACTGTAACTAACACTGTAACTAACACTGAAACTAATACTGTAACTAACACTGTAACTAACACTGTAACTAACACTGTAACTAACACTCTTAAATGAAATAAAAAAATGAAAATGGAAAACTTTATAAAAACTGAAACTTTCAATATTTTATTTTTGGTGCTCCATTTCCATTTAAAATTCCTAAAAAAATATTTAATGGTGTGTTTTTGTAAGAGTTCTGTTTGATAATAAATATTCTATACGACTGGTAATATTGATCGTCTGAATCTCAAATTCAGTGAAGAAAATGTTACCAGTTAAGATGTAGCAACACTCTGAGTGTGAAGCCGACCAGAAGAGTCATTCTCTAGTTACTACAGGGTGACCCAAAAGTTTGCACACAGCCTGCTGAGGAAAGGGATGGGGGGAAATATTAGTAATATTTCCTATGAGTCCAGACTTTTGGGTCACACTGTATAAGGAAACCTATTTAATAAAACTGACTACTTAAAATGTATTCGGGTAAAAGTCTTGAACTAAAGCTTCCTACACTAAAGGTTTGAAATCTATCAGAAATGGCGTTCTTCAGAAACTGCTCTGAATCCTACAGTTAAAGTTTCAAAGTTGAACCTACACAGAGTGAACTTATGTGATGTTATCACAGAGTGAATTTATTTGATGTCACTACAGAGTGAACTTATGGGATGTCATCATAGAGTGAACTTATGTGATGTCATCAGAGTGAACTTATGTGATGTCATCACAGAGTGAACTTATGTGATGTCATCATAGAGTGAACTTATGTGATGTCATCAGAGTGAACTTATGTGATGTCATGACAGAGTGAACTTTTGTGATGTCATCACTGAGTGAACTTATGTGATGTCATCACAGTGTAAACTTATGGGATGTTATCACAGAGTAAACTTGTGTGATGTCATCACAGAGTAAACATATGTGATGTCATGACATAGTGAGCTTATGTGATGTCATGACAGAGTGAACTTATGTGAAGTCATGGCAGAGTGAACTTATGTGATGTCATGACAGAGTGAACTTATGTGATGTCATGACAGAGTGAACTTATGTGATGTCATCACAGAGTAAACTTATGTGATGTCATCTTTCTTATGGGAGCTGATAGGGTAGAGTGACAGTCTTTTCTTATTGACTGGAAATCAGTAAAATTTGTCCACTTAATGAAGTGGACAATTTGGTTTTCTTATGAAGCGCAATAACAACCATCACAATAACAACAACACCAGAATAACAACACCATCACAATAAAACACCACACAACATCACAATAACAACACCATCACAATACAACACCATCACAATAACAACACCATCACAATAACAACACCATCACAATAACAACACCATCACAATAACAACACCATCACAATAACAACACCATCACAATAACAACACCATCACAATAACAACACCATCACAATAACAACACCATCAATAACACACCACCATAACAACACCATCACAATAACAACACCATCACAATAACAACACCATCACAAATAACAACACCATCACAATAACAACACCATCACAATAACAACACCATCACAATACAACACCATCACAATAACAACACCATCACAATAACAACACCATCACAATAACAACACCATCACAATAACAAACACCATCACAATAACAACACCATCACAATAACAACACCATCACAATAACAACACCATCAAATAACAACAGAATAACAACACCATCAGAATAACAACACCATCAGAATAACAACACCATCAGAATAACAACACCATCAGAATAACAACACCATCAGAATAACAACACCATCAGAATAACAACACCATCAGAATAACAACACCATCAGAATAACATCACCATCAGAATAACAACACCATCAGAATAACAACAGAATAACAACACCATCAGAATAACAACACCATCAGAATAATATCAGAACAACACATCAGAATAACAACAGAATAACATCACCATCAGAATAACAACAGAATAA
>WNWK01007695.1:0-91424 GCA_009830355.1 Cherax destructor | reverse complement strand
ATCATGCTACCTCCTTACCCCCCACCTCTCTGCCATATTCACCCAAGCACACAATTTAATTATATACACATAATAGAGGCTGAACACATATGAGCATCCTACCAGCCTGCGAAATACTCCATATACAAACCCAGTGCTTACTTCATGTTAATGGTAAGGTCATACTAAATGTTGCACAGCTAACTATAATGACATGTACGGGGAAAACCTATACAATTAACACGACATACTAAAGTTCTGATATACAAAGTGTGTCCAGTTACACATGGCAATAAGGCCGTCGTGGGCCGTCCTTACACAGGTTAGAAGAATGAACGTCCACTACCATAAAAAAGAAATACAAAATACCCCTAACAATTGAATTACTAGCATTGCACTAAGTCCACTGATTCTCACGTCCTACACTTCATGCAAAGCCTATTGCTTTACCATAATGCACAATGCCACCATGTTTCCATGACATCTCGGTGCCACGTATGGAAGCCTGCTCTCCAGTGATATCCGGCACATAAGATGCTGGGTGTACACCCAGGGCCTGCCCATGGTGCTTCCCACCTGTGCTAACAATTATTGTTGCTCCATCATGCTACCTCCTTACCCCCCACCTCTGCCATATTCACCCAAGCACACAATTTAATTATATACACATAATAGGCTGAACACATGAGCATCCTACCAGCCTGCGAAATACTCCATATACAAACAGTACTTACTTCATATTATCATTAAAGTCATACACTAAATATTTGCACAGCTACTATAATGACATGTACGGGAAAACCCTATACAATTAACACGACATACTAAAGTTCTGATATACAAAGTGTATCAGTTACAGCACCCGATCCTAATCAACTCTCAAGCATACCACCCAATTGTTCTTCCGCCATTCGGCTACAGTTAGGTCATGCCTCAGTTGTTCATACTCAGTTCACGCAGTACTCCGAACTAAGAGTAAGCACTCGTCCGATGTCAATCACTCCGTATGTAAACCCTCTCAGTGCTCCTGACTACTATACGAGTCTAAAATGTCTTGTCAGTCATTAGTCATCGATTAAATGACATCTCCCAAACCAACATTTGCACATAAATTACCTCTCAAACCCTCCCTGACATTGACATTGTAGATGTTCAGGGTGCCTCTCTGATTAAACAAGCCGTTTTAAACGAAGAAGTATCCTTCCTAGTGTCTAATGGACTGGTCCAACGAAGCAAAAGCAAGTGGGCTTTGCCATGTATTTTGGTGCCAAAGCCAGATGGAAGCTACCGTATGTGCACTGATTATCGAAAAGTCAATTCAGTCACGGTACCTGATGGATTTCCCCTGCCATGTATAGACGACCTTATTGATAAAGTCTCTGGCGCTAAATACGTGAGCCGTTTAGACTTGCTAAGAGGCTATTATCAAGTCCCTCTTTCAGAAAGAGCTCAGGAAATTTCTGCTTTTACAGTGCAAGATGGTCTATTTAACTATTTAGTTACTCCCTTCGGGTTATGTAACGCGGCCTCCACGTTTCAACGCCTCATAAACGAACTCACTAACGACTTACCGGGAGTAGAGGATTATTTGGACGATTTAGTTGTATTTGCAGATGATTGGAAACATCTGTCTCGTCTACTGGCTTTGTTTGAGAAATTGAGGTTTTATAATTTCACAGTGAATTTGGCCAAATGTCAATTTGGCCAAGCTAAGATAAAATATTTGGGTTTCTGTATAGGTCAAGGGGAAGTAGCTCCGCTGGATCTAAAGACAAAGGCTATATCCAATTTTCCCGTGCCCTTACATAGAAAAGGGGTGCAAAGATTCCTGGGCATGGCCAGTTATTACAGACGATTTTGTCCTAATTTCTCCCAATTAGCCGCCCCCCTTTCGGAACTCACTAGTACCAAAGTAAAATTTATCTGGACTAGAGATTGTGATCAAGCTTTCGTAAGGTTGAAGCGTTTGCTTTCGTCTGCCCCCGTTCTTCGTAGTCCAGATTTCGCTCAGCCTTTTTTGTTACACATAGATGCTGGCGCCTACGTGGTAGCTGCTGTTTTGCTTCAGAAATCGCCTTCTATCGACGTTTTACATCCAATTTGTTATTATTCTTCCAAACTTAAGTCACATCAAAAAAATTATTCAACCTTTGAGAAAGAGGCTTTGGCCCTAGTTATCTCTTTAGAGAGCTTTGATGTATATTTAGGAACTTCTATGCATAAAATTAAAGTCTTTTCTGATCATAACCCTCTGACATATATTAACACCATGAAGTCAAGAAATACTAGGATCCTGAGGTGGGCTCTCAAGATCCAACCCTATTCCATAAGTATCCTCCACATTAAGGGCCAACATAATATAATTGCAGACACTTTGTCTCGCCCTTAACCTCTATAATTTATAAGTAATCATGTGCCAAATAATTAAATATAAATTTTCATTTTTTGCTTAATACTTGTTTTATATACGGTTACAGTTAAGTATCGGAGTTGTGGTGAATTAAAATGTGGATTATTGTGGAACCAGGAGCTGACAAATCTGTTATTGGCAATGCCGATTCAACTGCTGCCAATTGCAGGCTATTTCCTGCACGCCTTACGGCTTCCCCTGCTCCTGGACACTGTATACCTGGCTTCCAGACTCTTCACGAAACTCACTGTTGGTCTGGACCTGAGCTTCCCGTTGCGGATTCAGCGACAGACATCTCCTACTGTTGCATCCATTGCGTCTCAACCTGTTGCCTGAAGAACAGAAGTCACGCTGCTGATGCAATGGTTGTCTACTGGCGAGAAACACTATAGTAAAAACCAAGTGATTCGTGAGGTTGAAGAGTTAAAAGCTAATGTTTTTTTTTTAAATTGTTTGGTGCGACGTATTGTCGTGTGAAGGTGGTGTTGCGTATCTTGAAGTGTACGCAATGAGAATTTTATATTTCATGTATATCTATTATCATATAAGTTTATATTGGAGATATTTTCAGTAATAGCTAAACTAAAAATATCTTACTTTATAAACTTGTATACTTAGTTGTGTAAATAGGTAAGACGATATATGATGGTAGCTAACTAGCTATCCGGTCGTTATGAAACGTCAGGTATTCCCGCCTTGAAGCCACGTCAGCACACCTAAGGTGGTGGCCACCGGCCTGACCTAAAGCAGTCTTCGCTTGCTCTCTGATGGAGAACAAACTTCCCTTACCTTGTGGAAGTACACCACTCGTCTCCTGGATTAACTCTTCTTGCATTTCCCGAGGAATTTGTCTCTAGCTCCACCCGGAGCAAGTCTGTGTGCGACGGCCTTAGAGACGCTGATCTTTGTCTCTTGCTCCACCCGGAACGAGTCTGTGTATACTAATTATTGTAAACAGTGTTATCTATCTCTATGTTAAGAACGAATTTAAGTTATTAGTGAAACTAATTGGAAGATGTTTAAATATCAATTTATTTTACTAAGTACTGTTACACTTAGTATTGGCCAAATAAAATCCTGATAAAGTATTGTGCATTATATCCATTCCTGATTATTACAAGAAGCACTAAAAGCAAACAACAGGCCTGAATCGTAATATGCACGTAAAACTCACCCGGCAGCCCATCCAAACCCGGTGCCTTTCCCGTACTCATCCCCATCAACGCCCTCCAGATTTCCCCCTCTTCAATATCCCCACCTAGCGCTTCCTTGTCACTCCTCCCTAGATGCACGGCACACTCACACCTCTGCTAAAGCCTCACGTGCCACTCCACGACTCTTCCAATACTCCCCATACCATTGGTCCGTGTACCCACCCATACCTCTAGTGGTCTGCAGCACCTGCCCCTCCCGATAGCCCCCACTGTTGAGAGGACTTCCTAGCTTGCAACCGTAGTGGCCTACTGTCCACGTAACACACTGAAGGCTGGACCCCCCCCCCCATAAAACCTCGTCCACCTGCACCTGCACCTGCAACGCATCAAAACGCTCATCTTGCAACTCACTAATCCTCCCTTTCAGCGCATCAATTTCCTCTATCGGATAAAAAAAAAAACACCACCCCACGGCCCTAACATCCCCTTAACCTATCCTCAAAGTAATCAGACAGATTGTACTGCAACTGATTGATGTGCTTCCCTTCACACATGTAAAACCTACATAACCTGTCCTTTGCCACTCCGTCCCACAAGCCCACCAAATCCTCAACCTCCCTCCCCTCCTCACTAAGCTGCACCCATAAAGTAGCAAAACCCCCCAATCCTTCCTCATTCTCAAGAACCCTCGTGTTTAACTTCCAATGCCCACTGTGCCTCCTCGCCATCGACGCCCACAGCACCTCTGTCATTATCGTGCAATGCTCGAGTATGCCATCTCAACAGTTCTGAAAGATTCAACAAGCACCGCATATCCCCGTCTCACAAAAGTGTGCTCCACCTTCCAGAAACCACCCCCAAATGCATCCCTTAAGTGTACATTACTCAATAGATCCCCTAAGACTGTGGAAAAATATCCTGCCCCCTTTGGTGCCACATCTGCTTTCCTTACGACAGTTCCAATCACCCCCAACAACTGCAAACTGTCGGCAACATGCGGAGGAAATACGAGTTCCTCTCGCACGAACACCGTCTTCTCGCTCGCATCACTTTCAGCCGGGGCATACATACATAAGAACGACACATGCTCACCCAACCACCATCCATCCACATGCAGGACTCGCCCCTCACCCTCGATCCTGTGTAACGCAGACGGGCTCGCCTCCCGGACCAAGATCCCGACTATCCCTTTCAAACTATCATATGGCATTACAAACGCCTTAAATCCATCCACAACCAACTCACGTCCAATCTTAAAGTTACATTCTTGGACAAGAACGACATCCACTCGATGTTTATGCAGAAAATCCCTAAACCACATATGCTTCACACCATAACAGACCATTTATGAAGATTGAGACACTTGTGCAACATATGGGAATCTTTATTAAGGAAACGTTTCACCACACAGTGTCTTCATCAGTCCAATACAAAGCAGAAAGGTGTCGCCTCGGCCTGGAGTAGACTCCAGGCCAAGTGACTGATTACCTCAAACTACTACTCTCCTTACACCTTTCTGCTTTTTATTGGACTGATTAAGCCACAATTATGTTGCATAAGTGTCTCAATCTTCAACTTGTCGGTTTTCAAAACCATTTATCACATACCATTTATATTTACTGTCATACACCTGAGGTCAGCTTAAGGTTTCCACCCCCTCTGCCCCACAACACTTCACAGGCCCACCAGGACCAGGGGTTCCATCTTTACCCCAAGCTGGAAGTATCTGTAGTTTTTTGTTTTGACTACTTTCATACATAATGTTAAATATATGGTTAGGGTTATGTTTTTAGGTCTTTGTGGAGCCTGGTTTTATAATCACTGATGAAGCATGTATGGTTTGCCAAAAACACTTAATTGTATGGTGTTTAGTAATAATGCTGTTGTGTATGTAGGGGTATTATGTAATGTAGGGGTGTATGGGGGGGATTTTCCTATAATCAATAGGTCCCATTTTGAGCTTGCAGAACAAGATGTATTCTGTTTTAATATTAGTTTGTGTGGTACTTAATACCACAGACATATATGGTATTTTAGGATAATGTAACGATGATTTGGGATTGGTTAGGGGTTTTGGGGATTTGGGAAGTAGGATATAATATTGTGGTTTTGTGATGTTCCGGCTTAATTAAGTCAAAGATGGGTATCACCTATGTAATTAGCAGTATGGTGTGCAGGATGTGTAAGGGAAATAATGTATAGTGTCATGAGGCGGACTCGGATCAAGGTATTGATAATGGTATTGTAATATATGTCCGTGCGATTGTTATATATGTATTGATCAAGGTATATGTATCTGTAATGGTTTAAAAAAAAAAAAAAAAAAAAAACTAAGGCATATGCATAATATGAATCTGAAGTAACTGATACATTTGAGCATGGCAGTCATGATAAGGCTTCGGCAGAGATTCTATATAATACTTACGAATATTATAAAACAAGACATACACAGTATTGTATCACCATAGCATATTTAAATGGAAAAAAACTCAAAAGATAAATATATATAATAATTTGCAGTTTCTCACTAAGAGATGTATACATTATAAATTGTGGCTCACAAGGGGAAACATGGTAAATATGTATACGAAACATAACTTGATATATAACTTGACCTATCGATTAATGTGATCTACGGTTCTGAAGAAGTTCAAAGTTCAGCTATTCGACACAGCAGATTATTCATGTCAAAGTCACCGATTGCAGCTGGTGTTTTCACTGAGAGTATTCGATCTTCCTTCAGTAGAAATCAAACCACACCAGACTATGTTGGATCTGTTTTCTGATCATGCTTTACGTCCTCTGTGTCAAACAGAGGATCAATGACAACTGCACTATGCCGAGATAATGCATCTGCGACAACATTCGACTTGCCTGACAAGTGTATAAAAGTAGGATTGAAAACTTGTATGGTCAGAGACTATCTGGATAATCTTCCAGTAGGTTGTTTATTCTGAAATTAATGGATCACTGTCTTTCAAAACATGAGCTGGATCCTAGTAGATATCTCAAAGGTGCTTTAAAGACCTAACTATTGCTAATGCAATAGTTACGATCTGCTTTAGTTAAGACTCGGCTAACAAATGAAATAGTTATATTTGCAACTACTATTACTACTACTCTTACTGCTACTACAGCTGCTGCTGCTTCTATTATTACCTCTACTATTATTACTACTACTTCCACTGGTACTACTACTACTATTATTACTACTGCTGCTGCTACTTTAGCCTGGGTCATTCAGGGTTCATCAGTGCTAGAGATTTTTCATCTCCTATTATTACCTAAATGTCTCCTTGTATTGTTTGTATCAACTTTACAAAGCTCTGGAGCGAAACGTTGCTACAACAAAATGTGAAATTAGTTGAGCATATGTTCTTATATCTACCAAGGGAACAGCAGGATGCGCCTCTCTTACCACCGCCGGTCAAGAAGATTCCCTACTTATTTCTGAACGTCTTAAGGGCCGCTTTCCGCCAAACAAAAAGGCAAATGAACCAGGATCTTCAATCCTGTTAGAGCGTAGGATATTTAAGTTCGATTTATGAATTGTGTCGCCTTGCAGCTGTGATTCATGAATTGTGTCGCCTTGCAGCTGTGATTTATGAATTGTGTCGCCTTGCAGCTGTGATTTATGAATTGTGTCGCCTTGCAGCTGTGATTTTCTTTATCTTAATTTACGTTCTTTTTATGATCTGATAATTACAATTTATAGTAGATCTTGTGATTTCATAGCCAATTGTTGTGTTGATAGAAATATTAGCTACGATAAAAATATTCACTGACAGGAGAACATGTCCACCTTCCCAGGTCACATACTATTGTCTACAAATATATACAAATTTATTGGTTCTAGCAATGTTATTAGAAAGTCCTCTAGTACGAAATTCCTTGAAGTACAGTGTCAGAGTGGCACCTCACACAGTGTCAGAGTGGCACCTCACATTTCACAAGTTCACATCTTCAGTATGCTCCACTTTCTTGGATTACCTGAGACTTGTTGACAGAAGAGAGAACAGAGCAAGAGGGATCATTGCTCGCCTAGGTCCAGCCTGGAGAGATCTGTCATTACAACAGAGCCTTCAACACCGGAGGGATGAGGGTGGCGTTACTGTTATGTACAAGGCCAATATTGTAAGGTCTCACACTTGGTTCTACTCCGTGGAAAAGTGGAAAGCAAGAACGAAGCTTCTACTCAACAAACCCCTGTGGTTTAGCGCTTCTATTTGATTATAATAATAATAATAATTCTACTCAACAAGACGGACAGCAAGCAGCACCTTGGCTCTGACTGTACCCTTCTCCAGGACATCAGTTCATCTAAGATTCTTTATTTCAAGGACGACTCCAGTCTGGAACATGTTCGTACAGCATGGTGACATCAACGAAATAAATTCAATTGACCAAATAAAATTCCTGGCCCACAGACGACTCCAACTTCATCCTGTTCCCGATTTGTATGTCTGATAACCCTAAAAAAAAGCCTGTAAATGAGATGATGTAGCTTATAAATAAAGTTAGGAACCTTAATCCTAACCTTGTAAAGCCCTGCGTAAAGAAAAGAGAAACCTGATCGTCGATTAGACGGGACAGGTATTACAAATGTTGCAGAATCGTCTCTCTCTCTCTCTCTCTGAGAGACTGAGACAGGGAGAGAGAGTCTCTCTCTCACTCCACTAACTCTGGGGACTCCTCGTTGAAAGGACATTCTGGCAGGATGCCACTACCATTGGCATCAGAACTGAAAGGATGTGATGCGGAAGTTGCACATGGGTTTTCATCGAGGTTTTCAATATTTCCACGATCCCTTGCTGCAACATTCATCTCTCAGCCGCTAAACTCGCGCTAACACAACTTTCCTCGAAGAGTGTTAATACGACATGGTGTCAGTGAATCACTGGGGATTGCCATGACGGTCGCTCCAGCTGGCGCTCAGTTGAACTGCTCCTCCCAGGAGGTACTATTTTCAGATTTTTTTTTTTAATATGGCGCACACCGAAAGTGATAACCCATTCTATACTGCCTAGGCCTATCAGGCCTCTGGCGCCAATCTGAACTAGTGCATTGATCAACGTTAGGAGTGCTAGCGATAATCCGTTGATCAACGGTTTTATAGTTGAAGGGTTGATATAGCGTAATTTTTTTTACTTTAAATCTGCTATGTATATCATAGATCATTTTATATTTATTTAATATTACTTCAAATCAAAGATTTTTTTTTCCCTTACGATCGGATTGATTGCCACTGACTTATGACAAACATATTTTAATTCAGCACAGAACATCCTTGTCCAGTTTGGTCTATTTGGCAACGTTGTTCTTTACCGAATTAGAAGAATAATTTGTTTTTGCCATAAATCAGCAGAAGTCATTCTCAACGTAAAGAAAAAATATGTATCATTGATTTGAAGCAACACACACACACATTATATATAATATATATATATATATATATAAAACACTGCGACTAGCCAAAGACTCGAACCCATGTTTTGGCCCGCCTCATGGTGAGCAAAAACCACATGACGCTCTAACCACAGGACCATCAAATCCTACAAGAATCATACACCCAGCAGAGCTAGATGTTTTACCGTGATCCGAGGATATACGGTGGTGTGGTGCCTGTGAGCTAATTTCATTCTACTCCGTTTGGTGTACTAGCCTCAACAAGCAGTATTTATATTATTGTACCAATGAACGAGTGGTACTGATAGATCGTCATGTGGTTTTTCGCTCACCATGAGGCGGGTCAAATCAACATGGGTTAGAGTCCTTGGCTAGTCGCAGGGTTATTATTGATCACTACCACTCGTTCGTGGTTACAATAATATAAAATACTGTTTTTGTTGAGGCTAGTACACCAAACGGGGAGTAGAATGAAATTAGCTAAGAGGCAACCACACCACCTTATGTCCTCGGATCACTGTAAAACACCTAGCTCTGCTGGGTGCATGATTCTTGTAGGATTTAGTGGTCATGTGGGTTTGAGTGTCATGTGGTTTTTCGGTCACCATGAGGCGGGCCAAAACAACATGAGTTCGAGTCCTTGGCTAGTCACAGTGTTGTTATTGATCAATACCACTCGTTCGTGGGTACAATAATATATATATAATATATATATATATATATATATATATATATATATATATATATATATATATATATATATATATATATATATATATATATATATTAATCTCTAACTGCGGTCCACAAATTGACAGCCCGATGCTCTGTTTCGAATACCTGGCCCTCTAATAGAAAATAATCAGAACTAATACATACTGTATTCCAATTGCACTTTCCCCGGCTCAGAATCTTTAGCGGTAGATCTATTCATAACCCACTCAAGGCCACATCTGTTAGTTCCGATTCCTTCCTGTTAGAGGCCCAGGAAGTCTAAACAGAAAGGCATTGGTCTGCCAAATTATGAACCGCGGTTTGAGCTCCCCGTTCATCCTTTCTGTTTTATCATTGACAGTTGTTTATTACAACTGCAAAATATTGTAAACGTCCAAGCACATCCGTGATTTCCCACTTTGTCAAAGACCTGTAAAAATAATAAAACAGTACAAGGCTTATAAGGTTGAGAGGTCACCTCATATGACATTGCACCCGCCCCAGTATGATGTGGGTAGGAGTATCAAAGACCTGCCATGCATAGCTTAAATTCATCCCAATTTTGATTAATTATAAATTACTAAATTTGTATAACCCTGAACTAATATTCATATTAAAATCAATATTTTTTATGAAGCTTGGTTCAATTATATTTTTCTCAACCATAGATCTGCTTCATACAATTTTATTAGCCTTTGGAATATCAATTTGGTGGTTAAAATGTCTCGCATATAGAGATTGGTACATATAGATTGATTGATAGATATACTTAAGTTTTCAAACGAGCAAAATTATTAGGAAACATCTCTCACTCCACAGTAGGATTCGAACCTGCACACTCAGCCAGACCACAAGTATGTGCGCCTAGTCGAAGGTTTATCCCATCTACCGGAACACCAGGCTTGTGATAAGTTATTTCATCAAATTCTGTTACATGGAGTGAGCTTCGAAAGATGTTTTGAAATGTTTAACAAGTCACAAATGGCAAATTTGTTTACAAACATATCTCCGTTAACTACATGTGGCAGAATTTTATGGAATAACTTATCACTAGCTCTGTGCTCCAGGGTATTGGATCCACCGTCTAGTTTCGGCTAGGCTCCCATACATATATCTGGTGCCTGGTTATGTGGCTAAAGTACTACGTACTTTGGTGCACAGGTTCGAATGCTGCTGCCGATTAAGAGATAATATTTGTAAATAATTTCGCCCGTTTACCAATTGTTAAGCATTTAAAAATCTCTCTCAAAGTTCACTGGATGTGGCGAGACTTAATGAAGTAACTATACAAGCCTTGGTCAGTAATGTTGTTAGTAATACCTAAATATCCTCAGAAAGGCAGCTTTGAAGCTCACACATTCAATAACAGACTTCAATAACAGATATTCGGGAAACAGGTACATATGTTCATTTGCTGGTGGAAATTATTCGCAAACATTATTTCTCAGCCCTTAGTAAGATTTCCACCTGCACACCGTGCATTAAAGTATGCAATAGTTTTTACAACATTGTTCAGGTTCGAATCCTACTGTAGTGTTTATTGTGAACAGTCTTAAGCAAGAATGATATACAAAAAACTCTTTGATTGTTCATTATGTAACGGGTCTTCGTGAGGATTTAGTGGCGTTAAACCAGTTTTCTCCTCGCATGTACTGCCCGTTTAGCCCGTCGGAGAAAACGCCCTTTTGTGTCTCGTACATAGAGAATTCTGGGAGGTTTAACATCCCTTTAGGCGAGACTATGCCCCTGTTAACTCTCAATTTATCTGGCTCCGTTTTGAGGGTCGACTATGAAAGACTATTGAACAAGTTTAATATGTAGGAGATCACGTCCCACTGTATCACCGTACACGGTAAACTCCGGAAAGTGTTGCATCTCCTTTGGTTGGTGGAGCTGAGAATATGCCTCTGTCACTTATGTTTTTTTCTGGTACCGTTTTGGGTTTACGTTAATAGGTAGCTAACAGTAGAAAGTCTGTTTAGGCTCTGCATACAAGTACAGTTATACAAGTTTATGTGACTGCAACAATCATATATGTGAGTTGCCCAGGATAATATGCATAGCTGTTATGGGTTTGCTGGGGAGGGATTGACGTAGAAATAATACGTAGCTATGCTCCGGTAGCGTATATTGTAGTATATTGTGCAGCATATGAATCTGAGGTCATAGGAGACAACCACCAGCCGTCATACAGATTGATATACTGGTATGGTTATATTACAAGTACTTAGCATGTTGCAAGAAACATTGCAACATGTGTGTGACTTGCCTAGAATAACCAGAAAGTTATCGTTACTAGGGCCCAAGTGAAAGGAGACATTCAGAACATCCCGAAATACACAGATAGCTACAACTATCACACATAGCATCACATAGGTGATGCCGACTGTTATACACAGCAGCATGTATGAGATGATTAGGATTCTCAAGTCATTCCTCATGACATAAGATACTCAGGCTTCTTAGCATATCTAGAAATACAGAGAGTTACTATTACAATATGTAGGATGTGTTAACAATACTCTGAATGTAGCAGTTAGTAAATATGATGGAAGCAGATAACTATATAAGGATATTTGTAGGAAATCCTCTCTGCTGGTATATTATGGAGCATCGTCTGACGAATGGAAGCAAAGGATGACAAGCACATTTGATTCGCATATAATACAGAGTTACATAAAATATTAACCAAATAGGTAAATTATTTATTTAGCAATATATCAGTTGATATCGATGAGATGTTGTTTTGGACTGACTACCCCTTTTCTTTATTCTGCAATTCGCTTTTTGTGAACTCCTAACCCCAGAGGGGACGGGAGGAAGGGGATGGGTAACAGATGGGCCTCACACTCCATTGCAACATGGGCCGGTGCTGATACGCTTCGCTTCTGCCTCTTATCTGTTCCTAGTCTTGCAACAATGCATATCTCCTGACAAACGAGGGTGCGAAAGATCTTGACCTACAGATTTCCATTTCCCATTTGCCTTGTTCTGCATTGTTAAGATCACAATTTTTTTATTTATTTTATTAATACATCGGTCGTTTCTCAGCAAGGCAGGGTGGCCCGAAAAAGAAAAACTTTCATCATTCACTCCATCACTGTCTTGCCAGAGGCGTGCTTACCCTACAGTTATAAAACTGCAACATTAACACCCCTCCTTCAGAGTGCAAACACTGAACTTTCCATCTCCAGGACTCAAGTCCGGCCTGCCGGGTTCCCTGAATCCCTTCATAAATGTTACTTTGCTCACACTCCAACAGCACGTCAAGTCCTAAAAACAATTTGTCTCCATTCACTCCTAACACGCTCATGCATGGTTGCTGGAAGTCCAAGCCCCTCGCACCCAAACCTCCTTTACCCCCTCCCACCAACCGTTCCTAGGCCGACTCATACCCCGCCTTCCCTCCACTACAGATTCATACACTCTCGAAGTCATTGTGTTTCTTAACAACCTGTCTACATGTGCGAACCACCTCAACAACCCCTCCTCAGTCCTCTGGATAATAGATTTAGTTATCCTGCACCTCCTTCAAATTTCCAAACTACGTATTTTCTGCATTATATTCACACCACACATTGATCTCAGACATGACATCTCAACTGCCTCCAGCCTTCTCCCTGATGCAACATTCACCGCTTATGTTTCCTATCCATATAAGAGCATTGGTATAAATATACTCGCATACATTCCTCTGCTTCCATGGACAAAGTTCTTTGTCTCCACAGACTCTTAAGTGCATCACTCACGTTTCTCCCCTCATCAATTCTATGACTCGCCTCATCTTTCATAGACCCATCTGAATACATTCACCTCCTCCATACTTTCTCCCTTAAATCTAATATCCAATCTTTCGTCACCTTATTTTTTGTTATCACCTTACTATTTCCTATATTCACGTATAATTTTCTTCTTTTACATACCCTACCAAACTCATCCACTAGCCTCTGCAACTTCTCTTCAGAATCCCCCAAAAGCAGAGTGTCATCAGCAAAGAGGAACTGTGACAACTCCCACTTCGTGTTAGATTCTTTATCCTTTAACCCCACACATCTTGCCAACACCAGCGCATTCACTTCTCTTACAACCCCATCTATAAATATATTGAACAACCATGGTGACATCACACATCCTTGTCTAAGGCCTACTTTTACTGGAAAAATAATCTCCCTCTCTCCTGCACATTTTAACCTGAGTCTCACTATCATTGTAAAAACTCTTCAGTGGTTTTAGTAACCTACCTCTTATTTTATACATTTGCAACATCTGCCACATTGCCCCCTATCCACCCTGGCATATGTCTTTTCAAAATCCATAAATGCCACAAAAACCTCTTTACCCTTATCTATATACTGTTCAGCTATATGTTTCACTGTAAACACTTGGTCTACACACCCCCTACCTTTCCTAAAGCCTCCTTGTTCATCTGCTATCCTACTCTCCGTCTTACTCAACGTTAGATTAGCGAAGAGTATTCCTGTATGAGGCGGTAAGATCCAAGCTAATTGCAGGTCAGTTTCCTTTCTACCACAGCCTGGCAGTGCGAGATGATGCCTCACCTCGTTCTCTTGGTATCTAAAGTGTTGCATATACAGCCTTATGATAAGAAGCGCCAACATAGCCAAGAGATTTGCAAGTGACTGTGCATTCAGGTAAATCACTCACTTCTGGGTAGAGATGTGTCAGATATAAGAGTTGGAAAATCTACACATTTGTACATGTTAAACATTGGAAGTTCATCAAAAACTGTCTGCATAAGTTGTTTGAGATTATCACCAATAATAATAATATTTACGTTGAAGTAGAGTCTTCATAGTGTATGAGGAAGTTAATTGGGTCTCTGTGTCTCCGTCCTTTTCCACTAGTAAGAAATTAAAACAAGTCCAATATAGACTTATTGAGCCATATCCTGTAATGTTTCAACTACGGCTCAGTGGGAAAGCTCACTCTCTTCAGCAAAGATCTTAGGAGTTCCCAGAATTGCTGGTGGATTATTCCACTGTAAAGCAGCACAACACAGAATTTTTGGGTTGCCAAAAAAAAAAAAAAAAAAAAAAAAACAGAAGCTGTCCTTACTAGTAGTGAGGATCAAGTATATATGTGAGAAACTGATGTGTTGAGTGAAAAGGATCATGATCTAGACTGTATTGAACTCTGGGAAGACTTCAACAGTAAGAAAAGGTTGTATAAGGAAATGGCCTTCATTTGAATTATGAGGGTAGTATAAGATGAAGGTTGCCAGAGGATCTTCACGAAGAGATGGTGATGTTGGAGGGGAGATGGTGATGCTGGAGGGGAGATGGTGATGCTGGAGGGGAGATGGTGATGCTGGAGGGGAGGACTATGGCAGGGGATGTAGGGAAAGGAAATGAGGGAATGGACATCTTATTATAAGAAGTCAGTTAACAAGTGGGTCAAGGAATCTAAACTAATTAACCCAGCTGGGAGAGATCAATATAAATTAGAAGATTTTACCTAAATGTTCACTGTATTCTAAAAAAAAAAATATTATATATATATATATATAATATATATATATATATATATATATATATATATATATAAATATATATATATATATATATAAAATATATATAAATATATTTTTTTATATATATATATATATATATATATATATATATATATATATATATATATATATTATATTTTATCAAATATAAATAATTAATAATATATATATATATATATTTAAATATTATATTTATAATCAAATATATATATATATATATATATATATATGCTTTGTCAGAAAATCCAGTTATAACTAAGGTAATATTGGTTAAAAAAAAAAAAAAAACCAAATAACAGAAATTTCCCTGATTGGATGCAATACTTTTAATAAGACTCACAATGATAAAAGTGATTTATGTGAACAACGAGGTGCTTGCAACGGAACTTAAAAAGCACGATTGATCAGGATATGACACTCGATATATCGACATTCCAGGATAAAGGGAAGAAAATTATATTGTGTGGAATTTACCATCCTCTCAATCAAAATTGGATTAGTGATATGCTTTTCAACGATGAAATTAAGACAATTTGAACAATAAAAAAACATATAATGATATTTGGGGACTTTAATGTTCTTAATATTAAATTTGAGCACAATATGAAGGCACCTGGTGGCCGCCAGATACGTCAACATGATTAAGGACAACTTTCTGACTCAAAATGTCACCGGCTTCCAGGGTCGGGGAGACAATTTGAATCTTGAAAATTAGACATGTGTAACATCTGGGTATCTATTGTAGACGTTTCGCCATCCAGTGGCTTTATCAATACAGATTCTAGGACATAACTTGAAGACAGTAGAACTATATTCTAAAAGTGAGATAATCAGTCCCTCGGCCTCGGCGCTTCACTCCAAGGCTGTGGGACTGATTACCTCACATTTTGTATATAGTTCTACTGTCTAAAAGTTATGTCCTAGAATCTGTATTGATAAAGCCACTGGAGGGCGAAACGTCTACAATAAAGATACCCAGATGTTGCACATGTGTCTAATTTTCATCTGGTCGGTATTGTATAACATTGGTATTGTATACGAGTCACGTAAAATTTCAATCTTGTTCTGACCAGATGTGGGAGACTAGGAAACAGTGACCACTATATTTCTCGTTTCAAAATAAACAATTTAAGATCCAAAATAACACTACGATGTTTCCTATAACAGAGCAGATAACTTTAATATGATGTGCAAAGATATCAAGATCATCAACTAGACCTTGAACTACTGTATGTAAATAATGAAGAGGAAATGTGGAGCAGATTTAAAATTTAATATTTTAAGAATCGATATTGATATCAACATAATGTTGGTATGTTATGTTATAAAACTTTAGTTGGCAAAAAGGCAGAGTAAATGACATGTGGTTAAAATCATTGACTAAAAAACGTTAATCAAGTAAGAAATTTAAACTGACCGGTAGACTCTACGATCAATCTTACTTCACATGATTACAAACAAAACAAATAGAAAAAAGACAAAAAAAGGTAAACAAGAATTTTAAAGATGAACTGCACAAAATATAAAAATAAATCCATAGTAATTCTCACATTCATCAGGGCAAAAGCGCAAAAATGTCACCTTTAACTTGCAGTAACGGCAGATTAACAATTAGAGGTATGTGACTTATTTACTAAACTCAGTGTTCATGTCCTTATTTCCAAATGAACACGACACAAACGTCCCCAGAATCTGACACCATCAAACTGTGAATTGAAGAATTTAGCAACCGATACATAAAATACTTATAGGATCTGAAAAACGATTCATGTGGACTGGATCAAATACTTGTCAGAGTGACAAAAGTGTAAATACCAGAAGTAATTCTACCTGCTTACTGATACTCAGGACACTGTCAAAATATGTTGAACTGACAATACAAACTTAACACCTCGAAGAATGGAGCAGAGATTTTTTCCAATCGTGTCATTATGATTTCGTGAGTCGTATCAGTAAGTGAGGCGCGTTCTGCCAATACCTAGAGTGCAGTTTTCCGAACATGACAACAGTGGGAAGATGGCCCAAAACTCAAACATGGTTTTACCGAAATCCTTTGATTATGGCCCGACACGAACCACAGTTGTCAGCTGTTAGAATTGTCGAGAGATCATTGAAAAATACAAAAGAATACCGCTGTGCGAAGTTGGGATGCATGAACAGCTGACAGAACAGTTGAATTAACTAGTTTATTACACCGAACATTGACATGTTTAGGGACCCAACCAAAAAAAAAAATGACGTCCTTATGTTTACAAAAAATACGGCACAACCAAACTTATATGAAAAGGATGACGGGATGAGACGAGTCAGATTTCTGGAAAGTTTGTAAAGAACTGTAGGGGTCCAAAACCACAGTGAATGACAAGGTTGAGGCTGACGTAATGGGACTGAAATGACAGTGATCAATAAAGAGCGAGCCCGATGTTATAAGAGGCAAGTGAGCTTTCTCACATGAAGTGGGGAAAAGCAAACATGAATCACTGGGACTTGCCATGGAGGAAGAGAAAACTAAGATACAGGGTGGACGTAAAGTTTAAGGCAAATTAAACAAAGCTAATAGAACGTTAAAACGGAGAAGGAAAAAAAGCATAGTAAATGAGGATATCGATTAAACTAAGCTCAACTAACATCCGTTGCCGTCCCACGTGGAAGGATCTTAAAGTCAGTGGAGGCAAGTTTCAACCAGTTGGTTCCCATAACTGTTACAGGGAAGCCTAGAGTTGAAGCACAAAGTAAATTGTTTGTGTTGAAAGTGAATGTAAAATATAGAGAGAGGACGTCAGTGAGATCAATGCTCAACACACAATTCCAAAAGCGAAAAGTACTAAAAAGTCTCGGGGGGGGGGGGGGACACTGGAAACTAGAACTGTTTGCACACAGTGCACACGGTTGTTTACCCACATACACTGAGAAAGTTTGGTTTGAATTATAGTGTCTGTGGAGTGAGATACCTAAATAGTGAAAGTACCTTGAAAATTGAATTAAATAAAAGTTCAGATGAATGGAGGTGCATACAGTTGACTGAACCATCATCATATAGTAAATGATAATGATACTGATATACTATGAGTCTCCAATAGTGATTTTATGTTGGTGAGTGTAACAACAATCTTGCAAATGATTCACAGTGCAGAGTGTATGGTAGATGGTGTAATATATGGGTGTACCATATGGTGAATAATCACTGGCGAGATATTGCTAGGCAGATAAGAGAGCTGAACAAACAGGGGAGTGTAAATATCAAGGGAAATAACAGTATTAATAACAATAACAAGATTCATCAGTTAATGAGAAGCTTTGTAAAATCGTACTAGTGAATATATTTAAAAGATTAGAGGTACATGGTATTTGTTCCATGGTCCAGGATGGTATAAAGTATAAAAGATGGAGGTACATAGGTAGAACAAAAGAATGGAACAGAGGGACCTAACAGTGAAGCGAACAGTTAATAGAATGAGTTACTAGGGAATTACATTCACCTACTCAAGAACCCTAAATCCACCTGGACCTCCATATAAAACAAATACGAATCACAGTGAGAATGAGCAGAAACAAGAACTGTGGTGTATGTGGGAAATGTGTGGTACAAAGTTTCATGTTTCATGTGTAGGAACTTGTGAAATGCCCACTCTGATAAACACTGTTGACACAGATAACACAAGACTCCTTTGGCCTCTTCTCACAAGTATCCCTATGGATATGGTTCCTCAGAAAGTTAATTAGCTGAGAGGAAATGTCTGCCTCCATGTGTAAATTAGAACAGACTTGTGTTGCGGAGTCTATCCTAGCTAGAAATCCCCTGATATTACCCAGGCTTACTAGAGTTCTCTCCAGATGCCACGTGCACAGAAGAATAGTTCATGTAAGCAGTTAAAGAAAATGTTTAGTAATCCCAGCATACACCTTAGGGGTCCCTGAATTCACTGGGGTCTCCGTAACTAATTATATACACAGAATGATTACTAGCTTCTGGCCCAATATTTAAGGAATAACTACTCAGCATCCCTGGTCGTAATTACCTTGCACTGGGCTTATCAGCTGCTCATAACCTGTTAATTACCCTGTATTCCTCAAGATAACACCAACCAGCTATTCCTAATGGGAATTATCTCATGGCAGGAGCCTGGGAAGAGACAGAGTGTTACACTGCTGGGATGCCTCTCCTTTCTCGGTAGTCATCAGGTACATTGTTATTGATTGCGTCGAAGCGAGCTCAGCTCCTCACTCGGTGGTATCTCTGATCAGAAGAATGAAGCAGCGTTTTACGAAGCTCCAAGCTCTCCTCTGCCTCGGATGCTAGCTACCTCATTATGTCTAATATTACTACCTAATATATCACAATATTAATGTCTAAGGCTACATTATTAATCCTGATATTATTTACTAAACATTCAAGCCTACCTGAATCATTCTTAAGGCCTAAATCTATCAATTTGTACACTAATCTCGAAGTTACCTAAAGTAATGTTGGGTGTAAGGACTCACTAAAATATTTACAAATTAATCTTGCAGTGGAATTTTTTGGCACTAATATATTTCCACATGTACACAGCTTAATTTAGCATGAGGAACGGCCGTATCTTGTTCAGGAATATGGGAACTATACAGGTATAAAACGGTATGAGGGACAACAGGCGCCTTGTGAATGTAATTTGATGTGTTACTAACAGAAAACTTAAGCCCATGATATGAGGCCCAGTGGGAAGCACAATCTAGTGTTCTGGAAAGGCTGCTACTAGGTGACAGTCAGTGCCTGCACAAGCTATAGCAAAGTCATCGACATGAAGAGGCGACCAATAGCTGAATGGAGAACAGTGGCAAGGTCATTAAGAGCAAGCTAGAGGCATCCCCTCAGGGACGCCTCTAGCCTGCACGAAATCAAATAATAATCTTTCATAAACTCAGACACAGAAGTCTCTCTCCGTCAAGAAATTTTTAAGGAAAGGGAGCAGATTCCTTCGACGGCCCAAATAATGAGCCTGGGCTAAGATGTAACGCCAAGTGGTGTGATAAGTTTTATCAATATCTAAAAAAAAAAAAAACTAGTGATTATTAGCGAAAGCTGCAAACAAAGATAAAGGAGCCGCTAGAAAACAGCCTTTACAAAAGCAAAATTGACAAGGGGAGAGACTATTATTGATTTCCAGATATATTAAATGTCTATTTATCAGACGTTCTAGCAACCTACTATTTGCACTAGTAAGTGCAATGGGACTGTAGTGAGAGGTGTCATAGCCTGAAGTACCGGCTTATGAACATGCAGGACTACGGCAGGTTTCTATTGAAGAGGGATAATCCATTGAAACCAAACGAGACTAAAGAGATGAATGAGGACGATTAGCGCCGTATGAAGAGTTGATGCATCCAGACGAAGATGTCACCAGGCCCAGCTGTTGTCGGGCAATATACGCAAGAACGTTGACTAAGTTCATGGAGCGTGGAGGGCATGTTGCAAGGTCTTCTAGCAGACGATGGGCGCAGAGAATCCTGCCGTACTGCAGAACTCTCATCAGGCCACCCAACTCAATGCCAAGGAATTTCCGACCGTCGAAGCCTCAATCAGGCGTCATGGACAGGAGCCTCCTGCCCCTCTACCTCACAGAAGAAACAAAAACCTAAGGAGCAAGCTGTGCCAACAGGGAACATCTCGTCAACGCAATCAGCAATACACGAGCCCTCACCGGCCATAACACGGCAATGCCGGCACTCCTTGTCCGGTACAGCCGCTATGCAGGCTCCCCTGGCTATGTCTGCAACTCACCAGCAGATGCCAGCTACCCATCTTGGCACACAGCAACAAGCCCCGGTGAGCACAATGAAGAAATCCAACCCTCAGCAGCCCCCCACAGACCACAACGAACCCACCGCCAACGTAGGCAATCACCAGGGTGGATCTCGTAGCACTCAAAGGCATTTATGCATATTATTTGCAACACAATCAACTCGGCGGAACAACAGAGCATGTTCCGGCAGATGGTAAACACACTCCTGAGGGTGTGCTTACTAACCGAGGAGGAGACGGTGGATGCCATGATTTTGCAGATTCTCAGAGTGGACAGAGCCCAGTTCCCAGCTCAGGAAACAACGATGGAGTAACTTCAGTACCAAATCACAGTTGCTCATAAGACGCACTTGTAAGCTGTCCAGAACAGTGCTTGAGCAGCATATACTGCAACATTAAAGAGTCCATTCTCCTTCGGGAGCCAGAGACTTGTCATCGTAAAATTAAGACCCGTGCCAGGACCCTGGTCTTGGCGAACATTATAGATACATACATTCCTGTCAGTGTGACTTTGTAAATGGTCCAAGTCACACCGAAACGTAGTCGTAAGCTTCTCTGTTCTATGTGCCTAGTTATCATACATAAGTGCTGAGAAATTGTAGCCGATTAGATGCAGCATTCTCGAGTTATGAACGAAATAAAGTTGGAGGAAGTGAAAAAAAAAACATTTTGGCATGTGGCTATTTTGTCTTGTTTGTTGTGATGGTGTGATAATGAAGGCTTCACCACCGCTAAAGCTGTGACGGACGGCAGTGCTGGCAAGCTGCGGTGCGACACCAGACCCAGAGATCAAGAGACTTTGTCCCTTCTACATCTACCATGACAAGGAGCCCAGTAAGTTCTTCTCTGTTCCCTCTTCACTTACGAACTCAAGGAACTTTATTGTGGGAGTAAATTATCTTCTATTCCTTCATCTACCACAGCAATGTGCTCTTGTGTGTCCATAAATTTTCTTCAGATTCTTCTACAACTATCACTGCAAAAGGAACTTATATGGTAATAGTTCCCCTTCGGTTCTTCTGTTTCTATTATTCCAGAAACCCCTGCTTATATTTTCTTATGACATCTTGCAAAAGCAAGTTTCTCTCTCCATCATCTGAACTCTACTCTGCACCCCTTTCTGCCCTCACCAGCATCTCATAACCGCTACCCTTAACAATTCCCTCACCATCACACCTCAACGTCTACCCTCTACTATCACAGGGCACTCACCAGCACCCTCTCACCAGCTCCACTTCGCTCTTACCCTCAAGAATCTCAAATTACCCGCCCTCACGCACACCCTTCACAGCACCCACACATCCAACAGATTTATACAGATGTCGTGAAATCTGGAACATATGTGCATATGCGTTGCACCTAATGAACAGAATTTTTTCATAATGAAAATAGCATGTATGATACACAGTGAGCATTGAGTAATAATAAAAGTCAATACCGTGACTAGAACAATACACAAATATCCCTTTATGCTTTTTATTTGTTTATTGAATGTTGGCTTAAAAAAAAAACAGTTATAATAGTTTTCTTAAATCTTCCACAAAAAAATGTTGCAAATCATTTAGTCTCATTATCTGATAACACAAGCATTGAAATATGCAAGACAGGAACACATTACGTTGCACGATTATTTTTTACTTTCTAAACGCATATGGGAAAAAATACTAACCATCAGAAATGTAATTATAAAAAGCAACACTTAAAAGACTCATGCCTCGGTGTCGGCCAAGAGTATTGGCGAGAAAGAAGGCACGAGTAGATCAACCACTAAACCAAGGTACGGGCGGGTTTTGAACTCGCAGCTTGTGGCTAACGCGCGTTCAATCCCCGCCCGTACCGTGGTTTGTTTGCAATCGTGTCATAACTATTTTGTGAGTCAGATCAACTACTCACTGTGAAGTGCCCAGCAAAACATCCACTGCCACGTCCGCATCGCTGCCTACAGCATCTGTTTCTAATAGATGGTCTAATGCAACTGCCATCCTTTGTTATATATTCAATCCTCACAATTATAGTATCATAGCCATGGACGTGCGTTGGTGTGCAGTTGAGTAAGAAACTTTGTCTAGAGTCGTTTGGGGCCACCACACCGTCAGACCTCTTGCAGACCTTGCCCGACCAGTCTTGAAGAGGGGGACTGAAGAGCACAAGCCTTACATTGCCTCTGCTGCCGGGTTTAGCCCCAGTACTTTTCCAATTTCTGCAGCTTTTTCCTCTTCCCCACCTATTCTTCAACTATCCCTACTTCCTCTCACCCCTAGTGGGTCGTTACCTTTGAGTTCTAGTTGTAGGTCCGTGCCTCTTCACCTATAAACGAGTTTTCATAGTTGGCCAAAGACCATCATGTACATCCTTGTCTCTGTATATTATTACACTTATTGTTTTCATATAAAAAAACTGAACAAAAATTATCTACACACAAACTACAACAACTCTGCTTATTGTTTAGATAATCAGAATGGTCTTTTATATATTATTAAGTGGTATATTTTAACGATTAGAGATGTGTTTTGTATATACTCGTCGGGAATGCACTGATTATTCTTTCTAACAGGAAGACAGAACGTAGTTGTATTTGAAGGTTCCTAGTAAAGTCATTAAGTTATGCCACTGATTATCTTTCGGCAAACCTAGGAGTATATTAATATATATTAGCATTACTTGCTGCTTCGTATCTAACAAATATATTTTTAATTAATTGCGTTCATAAATACTCTTTCCAAAAATAAAGTTAAAAATTATATCTGAATTTAAAAACTTTAGGCTCATAACTTTATCAAAGTTCGATTAAGCTGTGATTTAACGTGGAAATATAATATCCTACAGGATTCATGGCATCTATGTATGTGCTTAAGCTGCAAAGGAGACGCAGACTTCGACTAGCGCAGCGGTCCCTGAACTCTTCAGTTTATCGACACCTTCAGGAAGTTTCAGATTGTTCATCAACTCTCAAACATTTGTCATATGAAAATAATTTAATAAACAGTACTTTAACTAATAGTACTACGAATACTAAGAGGGAGATACTGTAGGATACCTTCAGTCCTCCTTTATTATCAACATTGGAAAGTGGTTTGAAAAAAAATGTCATTAAAATTGGTCGATTTTTTTTTTGTTTCCTTTCAGTGCCTTAAAATAATCAAAGTCTTTGATTTTCTTATCAGAGTGATCCCTTTCAAGGGGGTCTTTCATCTTCGATTATTTCATTGCATCATTACTGAAAGACACAGGCATTGTTCATTTGTAAATTAAGTTATGACCCCAAATTTTAAATATTCTTGTGAATACTATCGGCACTTCTTGGCATCAGCAGGTGCCATTATGTGTGTTAAAATGCTGAATTTAGTAAATGCACATCAAACACTTTTTATAGCACTATTCCTATCGCTATGGATTTTGAGAAGGCACTGGTTGTCCATCAAGGTTTGATTTGAAGTTAAGCAGTAGTAATAATGTCTCATATCTGATCTTCCAAATAAATATGATAAAAAGAGGAAATTTAACTTTATCTGCATATATTTTTACTAATAAATTAACCCTTGAACTTAGCTGATGTATTTTCCTTTCCTTATTAAAGTTTTCCTTTTTCTGAGTAGAATATTAATGAAAAACAAATCAGATCAAAACTTACCGATTTGTGGAGTTTTGAAGGTGACAAAAGTGATGCAGTGATGTCAAAATCGTCATGAATCCAGCGAGTAATAGACTTTTTAAATATTTTCTACAATTATGTATATTTTTTCAATATTTTTCCAATAGATATTTTTCAAATTGTTAGACGCACATCACACTATAACCACCATGACAATATTCAATATAAATTTCTTACAATAAATGTCCTATTCCTAATGATCGTTTTTGTCTTCTGTTACGTACTTTGTAACTTATATAGACGTTAAAACACAGGACTCGTATGGTTGTTATGAGTAATATTGATACATTTCACAAAAGATAAATACTTAACATAATAGTTTCAGGTTAAATAATCACAATCAGTCCTGACTACCTTTAAACTTTTCGATGTTTAATAACAGTAAGAGGTCCGTAATACTCCCTCAATAGATTACACTATATTACACTACAGCCTGAACTGGTCAGTGACTCATCTCCAAGAATCTTCAGTCGTGACACAGAACACAAACTTATTCACTTTGTCAGCTAGATCCTTATAACCCCAGGGCGGTTAAATTCAGACTCTATCCACATAGTATTTTCATTACGGATAATTCGCCGACCACTTACTCAGCCCAAGAGATCTCCATCCAAGGGGACCTCTGAATTCCCCAACAGTTCACCGTACTTTCAATTAGTCTAAATATGAGCTCCACGGCTAGGCACTTTCTCGTCCCGAGGTGAGAATGAACTACCTTGTTCAACATCAACTGGGACTGAGCGGGAGGTTGGGAGACTCCAACAGCTACTGGTACTTTAACATAGTTGCACCAGTAATTTCAAGCTTATAAAACATCCTACCTAGCAACATAACTAAGTAATTCATGGCCAGATAATACTTTAAAACAGAGGAATTTAGTTTAGCTATTAATGAAAATACCGATAATATAACATTAAGTGAAAAAGCCAACGTAACACAATAAGCAAATAACCCTTGTTAAATTACGAACAAAGGGCGTAACAGCTTCCAACTTTATGTAGGAGATAAATTAGATATATGTACAACACTTGTGCATCCTTACTGAGGAAACGTTTCGCTACACATTGCCTTCATCAGTCCTATGCAAAGAAGATTTTTTTTTTATATTTTATTTAAAACGTCTTGAACAAATATACATAGGTAGGTACATATATTAATATGTAACGATTATATTGATGATGAACAAGAAATCAACATCGTCCCTACACACTCTTCTGAAAAACTGCATCATTCATTATGATTATTATTATAAACAAAAAGAAGAACTAAATACATCATACATAATGGCACTAAAACTAACCTAACAACCTACACACTGCTTTTAAGTACAGTGCTACACAAGTACAAAGGTTTTTATAAAATAACATAATGTTACAAACACAGCTCACGAAATCGTAATGACACGATTGCAAACAAACCATACCACGGGTGGGGTTCGAACCCGCGGTCACAGAGCCTCAAAACTCCCCCCCCCCTACAAGTGAAAACTGAACATAGTATAATGAACTTATCATGGAAAACATCAGTAACACAATATATAATCAAACAACCCAGGCAACATCTGACACTATATATACAAGTAATACGTAAACACACCACTACTTGATAATAGTTAATAATACCTCACATTTGTGATATTGGTACATTATTCTATTTATAATTATACACAAAATACATATACATATTTAGGTGGACGGGTACTGTTACATGGAACAAAATCTCTACTGGTACAACTCCAGTCCATTCACAATCCTCAACTTAACCTTTAAATATCCTATACTACAAAATCAAAGGTGTTCATATTGCTGTAGCTAACACAATACAGCGCACACTTCGACCCCCACACACCGGATAAGTGTGTCTGCTGTCACCAACCTTAACAACCAAAACAGTTATTTACATTAATTAACGTATCATAATACGTTTGTAACTTAAGAAATAAACACAAACATCAGAGTATATTAACACCTTAAAAAAAAACGCAACCTACATTAACATACCGATAAGAAAAGCTTATATATTGTTTTCCTAAACACATAAACTTTACCACTACAAGTACAGGTCCAATAACATGTTTCCTGAAGATCACGTTATGAACAGTTCAAGTGAACTGTATACACACAATAAATAGTTCTAAATACCCTAACCTTGACAATAAATTTGACAGTCAATCGTCACCCAGCTCTGGTTGGGTGAGGAGGTGCGACGCTGAGCTCTGCCATCTGGTGGGAACCTAGTGAGCTAGCATTTTCTGTCAACATGGCGGCTGTAGGCAGACGCCGGCAGCAAACTGTGTGTATTGACATGGTAAAAGGAGTCTTGCACCCGGCTATGCAGGAACAGTTCTACCGCTAATACTAAGGGACGTCTACGCCATTTAAGCTACTGATTTGTATGGAGTGGCCCTGAATGAGGTCAATCGTGTCTTTGTAAAGCTTCTGGCAACTGATGTGTATGAACGACTGGTGGATCAACATCACGACAAAGTGTATACAGTTAATTCCACCATGCAGGTATGACTGAAGGATGTGTCCCAGGCATATTCTTGGGTTCGTGTTAAAAACGTCCCATTTGAGGCGGACCAAGTGGACATTATGAGGATCTTTGGTGAATATGGGATGGTGCATGCAGTGACAGCTGGGAAGTGGAATGAGGGGCCACTGAAGGGCCTATTCGAGGGAACGTATTCCTTGAAGATGACCATTCGACGACCTATTCCCTCTTACGTTGTGATGGCTGATTTCAGAACACAAGTTTATGTAACTTACATGGGGCAGAGACGTACTTGCCGCTTGTGTGGGGCATATGATCATGTGGCAGCTGATTGTATGAGGAGGGGTATGAACCGTGGTGAGGGAGGCATGAGGCTGCATAGTGTGGTGGAGGCCAGAGGTGCTGGGGTGCCAGAGGGAGATGTGGAACGACAGCCGAAGCTGTGGAGTGAGATAGTATATGGTTCTGCGGAGATATGTCACACCCTGCCTAGGGTGTCGCAGGAAGATGATAAGAAGCAGAAGGGTAGTAAGGTAGAGGAGAATGGTGAAGATATACCCTTGGAGGATGTTCTGCAGGCTATAATTGATGATCCTTTACCGATGTTGGAAGTGGAGGACACTGGAGAGGTAGAAGGGGTGGTGGTGTTGGATGAGGTATTGCGTGTTGAAAGTCAGGAGGTGCAGCAGTTGGAGAGCGTGCAAACGACTGTTGAAGTGCATCAGGAGGATATTTGTAGTGAGCAGGTAGGGACGGTGGGGTCCCGTAAGAGGTCTGAACCTTTGTCAGACAGTGATGACGTGTTAACACCCGCTCAACGATCTAGTAAAAAGCCGTTGGTGGAAGTTGTGGCAACGGCAGTGGGGGTGGCACAAGAAAGGGGGGGTGTCAAGGGTGGAAAATTAGATAATAAAGGGGGTAAAGGTAAGTCAGTGTCACAGCTTCCACAACGGCCGAAGGGCAAACCCACGCAATTGTATTCAAGTGTATGACGATAAATGTAAATGGCATGAGGGATGAAGTGAAGAGAGTGTGGGTGGAGGGGACTTTACAACACTATGGTATGCAAGTGGCTTTTATACAAGAGCATAATTACAGGTGTGCAAATGATTTATGTATAAAAGGTTTTTTGTGTATGCGGGTTTGTCTGAGAGGTTAAAGGGTGGGGTGGCGGTAGCTATAGCTGTGTCAAGCCCTTTTCGACCTTTGGGATGGGAGGTATGTGGGGGTGGTCGGGTGGTAAGAGTTGAGGGGGAATGGGGAGGGGTAAGGTTTGCTTCGTTGGGGTGTATATGCCGGCGGAGCATTCCAGCAGGGTGAAAACGGAGTTTGTAAATGATGTTTTGGTATATGCTTTGGGGGGATTACCAGGGGTTTCGGTAAGGGGGGGATTTCAATTGTGTGATTAGGGGGAAGGACGTCGAACCAAGAGGGGCGGGTTGTGAGTTGGGGGCTTTGAGGGATTTGCTAGGGTGTGCAGGTTTGAGGGATGTGGTTAGGGGGGAGGACTTGGTAGAGCACACTTTTGCTAGGCAAGGGTATGCTGCCAGATTGGACAGAGTTGATGTGACTAGGAAGGTAGTGGTGGGTAGTGTTCAAACGATCGATGTGGGATTCTCGGATCATAGGGGAGTGTTGGTCGAGGTACACTGGGATGGTGTGGCGAAGTGGTTCAAGGGGTACTGGAATTTGAATGTAAAATTGGTAGTAGGGGAGGACAGGAGGAGGGATTTTAGAAGTTGGTGGGAGGGGCTGTGGGAGCAGGGGAAGGGTGCGAAGGGTCTGGTGGGATGATGGGTGGGGGTGGCGAAGGAAAGTATAAGAGGGTATTATCAGGCCTTGGGAAAGGGAGGAGGCAGGCTGGAGTTTTGGTTTGCAGAAGTATTTGGAGGGGTTGTTGCAGGAGTGTTATGCGAAGGGGGGTCAAAAGTGTATGGGGGAGATTAGGGGTATCAAGGACAGGTTGAAGGAAATCCAAAATGAGCGTTTTGATGCATGCAGGGTGAAAGCGGGAATAGATGATGTGCTTTTGGGGGACAGGCCATCTAAGTTTGTTTTGATGAGATGTAAACAGAGAATGGATGCAATGACGGTGGAGTGTATAGAGGTGGATGATGAAGGAATGGGTTATGAATGTGGTTTGAAGGTACGATCTACGGAGGCAATGGGTGTGTATGTGGTTAAGTGGTTTGAAAAGTATTTAGCAAGAAGGAAGGGAGGTGTGGGGGTAAGTGATATTATGGGGGATGAGGTAATTGGGTGGGGAGATAGGGCATGTCTGGAGGGTCCGATAAGTGGGGAGGAGGTATGGGAGGCAGTAGACGGGTTAAGTAAGGGGAAGACGCCTGGTATAGATGGGATTGCGAATGATTTTTATAGGGAAAATTGGGATGCTCTGAGTGGTTGCATGATTCAGGTGATGAATTGCATGAAAAGGGATAGGGAAATGGGTAGGGGAATGGGTATGGGTGTGCTGGTGTTGGTAAGGAAGGGTCAAGACTTGGATACTATGAGTAATTTTAGTCCTTTGGTATTGATGAATGGGGATTACAAAATTTTTGCTAAGGTATTGGGGAACAGGTTAAAAAGTGTGTTGGAAGGGGTAATTGAGAAGGGGCAGTATGGCATCCCGGGTAGGAGTATGATCAGGGGGCATGGACGCATAAAATCCTACATTGATGATTGTGCGAGGGGTGGGGTATTAGCGTTGAATTGGAAGAGTGCGTGACAGAGTTGAGCGGCAGGTGTTGTATGAAATCATGAGGAGACAGGGGTTTGGGGAGGAGGTGGTGGGGTGGGTGAGGACGGTATATGATGGGGAATGTGTGAGGGTGCAGGTGATTGGTAGGTTGGGAAGGGTGGTACCTATGGATAGGGGGCTGCGTCAGGGTTGTCCGCTATCGCATATTTTGTTTGCTTGTATGCAAGATCCGTTTTATCATCTGGTACAGAAGGAAGGGGGGGAATAGTGGGATATGTGGATGACTCTACGGTGTTGGTTAGTGGTATGGATGATCTGCATGGTGTGGAAAGAAGTATAGGGTTTTTTTGTGGTGTGACGGGTATGAGTGTGAATAGGAGAAGTCAAAATTGTTGCAGGTGGGAGCGTGGGTGGGGGGTGCTTGGGGTTGGGGCTTGAATGGTTGGTTGTGGATAACTTGCGCATATGTGGCATTGTGTACATGAGTGATGGTAATAGGGCAAGGGAGGTTAATTCTGATAGAGTCGTGGGGAAGGCTTTGGGAAGGTTGGGGGATGGATAGCGGGGGATTTAACGTTAAGGCAGAGGGTGATTGCGCTGAATACGATGATATATAGTACGGTGTGGTATGTGGCTGTTATATATCCCCTGTTGCAGAGGGATGTGATTAGAATGGAGGGGAGGGTTTTTAGGTACATTTGGGCAAATATCCGGCATTGGTTGAGGAAGGATATTGTTAGGAACAGTGTAGATAGGGGGGGCTGGGGTTAATTTGGTTTGAAAGAAGGTCAATGTGTATGTTTGTGCGAAGGTTATTGGTGGGGGTGTGGTTTGGGGGGAGGGGGGATAGAGGTAGGCAGGGTCATAGGGAAAGTGAGTAGATGGTGGGAGGGTAGGGATTTGATATATTGTAAGGATCTTTTGAGGAATTTTTTGGTGGTGGATCGTTCACAGGAGGTGTCGGTAAGAGTAATGTTGAGGTTGTGGGGTGTGGGAGAGGTAGTGGAGTGTGAGGGGGTGTATCCTGTGTATGACTGGGTAAATATTTGCAGGGATTTTAGGAAGTTGCGCCTGAGGGCACGGGTTAGGGAATTAATGTATAGGTTTATGCATGGGGTGCTGGCTTCCAGGGCTGTTCTTTTCCAAATGGGGGTGGTGCGGGATGGGAGGTGTGAGAGATGTGGGGAATTGGAGTCAGTACTGCATGTGGTGAACTTTTGTGAGATGTTGGAGCCGGTGCGACAGTGTATAGGGAGAGTTATACTGATGTTGAGGGGGGTGGCATACCTTTGCTGAGGGCGTTGTTTATAGATTTTGAGTGTGTCACTGCTAGGGTGAGAAGGGGTTTGATGTACTGTATGGTAGATTTTGTATGCGGATCGTGGAGATTGAGGGAGGTGGGAATAGGGGTAAGAATTAGGGCCTTAGCGTGTTACATGTATCGTTCTAAATGTAGAAATAGGATGGTGTATGGGAGGAATGGGAGGAGGCTTTTGTAGTGGAATATAGGGGGATGGTCTTTGGGAAGTTGTTGGGGTGAGGGGGGTTCCTAGGTCAAAAGGGGCTTGGCCAGGTGTGTAAGGTGTGTTAGTTGGGATGTACGGTTTTGTGGGTTTGGATAGTAGTGAATGAGTTGTGGTTGTTTTGGTTAGCGGGGAAGGGTGTATGGATGTGGAGGGGGGGAGGGTGAGCAGTTTCGAAGGAGGGAGTTGACTCTTTGACAAATTGTGGGTGACGGTGGACGAAATAGGGATGGGAGGGGGTTGCGGGGATGTATGTGGCTAGGGATGACGATACGGACAGGTTTAGTTTTGCGATGGGCTTTTCATAGGGTTGGGGGGGTTGGGGGGGTATAGTCAGGGGTTTTCGAGTGGTTTTGTCTGAGGTAAAGTTTGGTTGAGCGGGGTGTAGGTTGGGGTATGGTAGTGGTTTTTGGCTATTGGAAATAATCTTGTCTCATATAATAATGTAGTAATGATCTGTGGCACGTCAGAGACATAGATTTTGTGTGATGGGTAAGACCTTGATTATGGTCCGACTTTTATGTGTTGGCCGGGGTTATAGATTTAAGTGTAAAGGGCTTTGGTGGAGTGTAAAGGGCTTTGTGGAGTCAGGACAGCTGGTGGTGCCATCTGTTGTATGGATAGGACAGCTGATGGTGCCACTTGTAGTGTGGGTGGGACAGCTGGTGGTGCCACCTGTAGTGTGGGTAGGACAGCTGGTGGTGCCACCTGTAGTGTGGCTAGGAAAGCTGGTGGTGCCACTTGTAGTGTGGGTAGGACAGCTGGTGGTGCCACTTGTACTGTGGGTAGGAAAGCTAGTGGTGACACTTGTAGTGTGGGTAGGAAAGCTGGTGGTGCCACCTGTAGTGTGGGTAGGACAGCTGGTGGTGCCACCTGAAGTGTGGGTAGGACAGCTGGTGGTGCCACTTGTACTGTGGGTAGGAAAGCTGGTGGTGACACCTGTAGTGTGGGTGAGGCAGCTGGTGGTGACATAGATGCTAGTAGTGCCACCTACAGTGTGGGAAGGACACCTGGTGGTGCCACCTGTAGCGTGGGTGGGGCAGCTGGTGGTGACATGGGTACTGGTAGTGCCACCTGCGATGTGGGTAGAACAGCTGGTAGTGCCTCCTGTAGTGTGGGAAGGGCAGCTGGTGGTGACATGGGTGCTGGTGTCTGATATGTGGAAGATGGGTGCTGGTAGTGACATGTGTGCTGGTGGTGACATGGGAGCTGGTGGTGACATGTGTGCTGGTGATGACATGGGTGCTGGTAGTGACACATGTGATGGTGGTGACATGGGTGCTTGTGGTGACATGTGTGCTGGTAGTGACATGGGTGCTGGTAGTGACATGTGTGTTGGTAGTGACATGTGTGCTAGTAGTGACATGTGTGTTGGTAGTGACATGTGTGCTGGTGGTGACATGTGTGCTAGTAGTGACATGTGTGTTGGTAGTGACATGGGTGCTGGTGGTGACATGGGTGCTGGTGGTGACATGGGTGCTGGTAGTGACATGGGTGCTGGTAGTGACATGGGTGCTAGTAGTGACATGGGTGCTGGTGGTGACATGTGTGCTGGTAGTGACATGTGTGTTGGTAGTGACATGTGTGCTGTTGGTGACATGGGTGCTGGTGGTGACAATTGTGCTGGTAGTGACATGTGTGTTGGTAGTGACATGGGTGCTGGTGGTGACATGGGTGCTGGTAGTGACATGGGTGCTGGTGGTGACATGTGTGCTGGTGGTGACATGGGTGCTGGTGGTGACATGTGTGCTGGTAGTGACATGTGTGTTGGTAGTGACATGTGTGCTGGTGGTGACATGGGTGCTGGTGGTGACATGTGTGCTGGTAGTGACATGTGTGTGGAGTGACATGTGCTGGTGGTGACATGGGTGCTTGTGACATGTGTGCTGGTAGTGACATGGGTGCTGGTAGTGACATATGTGCTGGTAGTGACATGTGTAGTATGTAGTGTGAACATGGTGCTGGTGGTGACATGGGTGCTGGTGGTGACATGGGTGCTGGTAGTGACATGGTTGCTGGTAGTGACATAGGTGCTGGTAGTGACATGTGTGTTGGTAGTGACATGTGTGCTGGTGGTGACATGGGTGCTGGTGGTGACATGTGTGCTGGTAGTGACATGTGTGTGGTAGTGACATGTGTGCTGGTGGTGACATGGGTGCTGGTGGTGACATGTGTGCTGGTAGTGACATGTGTGTTGGTAGTGACATGTGTGCTGGTGGTGACATGGGTGCTGGTGGTAACATGGGTGCTGGTGGTGACATGGGTGCAAGTGATGGCATGGGTGCTGGTAGTGACATGGGTGCTGGTGGTGACATGTGTGCTGGTGGTGACATGGGTGCTGGTAGTGATATGGGTGCTGGTTGTGACATAGGCGCTGGTAGTGATATGTGTGCTGGTAGTGACATGGGTGCTGGTATTAACATGGGTGCTGGTGGTGACATGGGTGCTGGTTGTGATATGGGTGCTGGTGGTGACATGGGTGCTGGTGGTGACATGGGTGCTAGTGATGACATGGGTGCTGGTGGTGACATGGGTGCTGGTGGTGACATGGGTGCTGACGGTGACATGGGTGTTGGTGGTGACATGGGTGCTGGTGATGACATGTTTGCTGGTGGTTCTGCGTGTGGTGTTGGCAGGCGGCAGCTATGCTGCTGGTGGTGCCACATGCGGTGATAGCATTGCAATTGGTAGTGTCATATATAATGGTGATAAGGCAGCTGGTGTCACATGGTGTTGGTGCTACCACTGTTGGTTGCAGGGATGTTGGTGATGCCGCAACTGGTGTTGGCAGGTCATCAGGTAGTGTTACATGTGATGTTGGAAGAGTAGCTAGTGGTGTCATATGTGATGTTGGCAGAGAGGCTGGTGGTGTCAGGGGTAATAATATGATACAATTGATATTGGCAGGGAGCTGGTGGTATTATATACGGTGTTGGCAAGGCATCTGGTGGTATCATATGCGCTGTTGGAAGGACAGATGGTGGTACCAGGATACTGAACTTGCCATATGTGGTGAGAGCAGCACTGCTGCAATTTGCCACATGTAGAGCTGTCATGACAGCTTCTGGATTTACTTGTGTTGGCAGAGCAACTGTTGAGTATGAAGGATGCTGGTGATTCAAGGGTTGTTGGCAGGGCAGCTGGTAGAGGTGGTGTCACATTTAGTGTTGGCAGGGCAACTGGTGGTGTCATATTGAATGCTAGTGATGCCACATTTGGTGCTCGCATGGTTGCTGGGTGTGTCACATGTATTGGCAGGGTGGTGGTAGGGCTTCTGGAGGTGTTAGAGCTGCTGGAGGTGTCAGGACTACTGGAAGTGTCAGGGCTGCTGGGGGGTGTCAGGGCTGCTGGGGGTGTCAGGGCTACTAGAGTTACCCTGTGTGGTATGTTGACATTTCAAGTTAGATTTATGTTGGACACTGTCACATGAAACAGCACTCTCCAGTCAGACACTCTGAGAATAGTTTACTGAGGCGATTTTACCCATCGTTCCCCTGTGCTGACCCAGCAGTTAATGATTTTGTCTTTGGCATGAGAAGGTGCCAGACAACCCAAATAAAGACTTGACACTTAGAACAGTGGTACTCAACAAATTTGAAGACAGGAACAAATCAGATATACAAAGTCAGTCAGATATACAAAATCAGATATACAAAGTCAGTCAGATATACAAAATCATATATACAAAGTCAGTCAGATATACAAAATCAGATATACAAAAACAATCAGTCAGTTGTTTCCAAACAATGGTCTTAGTCATATGGTGACCCACCACCTGAGTTCTGGATACCGGACCAAGGCCTTCCACTGGCTTACCTGTCCACCCCTTTAAAAATTAAGATTAATGGAATACACATCTTGCCCAATGACATAAATGTACGTCACACACTGTTTTAGGGTGAAATGTACTCATAAGAGGTTAAGATTATGGTTGCTACTTTTAACCTACTTGTGATTTGACTTATATTGATAATATGGTATTTCTTGTCCCTTATTCTACTATTTTACACAGGCAAATTTCAGTTATTTTTTGGCTATGTTTAGCTTAATACTTTCCAGTCAGTGATGAGTAAATGGTCATTATCTTCAGTAATTTCAGAAGGTAATTTCATAATATTGTGAAATCTAAGTGACTACTACAGCATCAACATCTTCACACACCCACAGTAATCTCTGTATTTCAGTTTACTATAGACACTATGTAATGGCTGCTACGGTGAAGCAGCAACTGCTCAGGGAAGTTAAGGTGACAACCAACTCAATGCTTTTACACTGTTAACAACATTAGTTAAATCCTCATTTGTGTAAATGATACATACAATGAGTAGTTTCTGCCCCTAAACAAACATATATTACTCTGTTATTGCAGACAGCTGCACTTTTAGTGCATTACCCAAAACACACACGGGTACAATGTTTTTCCGATAAGCTACGTACTCAGAGCATTGCCATACAGAAACACATTTGTTTTTCTGTTTTTTTACTTTTCCCCAAACAACTGTGTTTACAATTTGCTCTACACAGCAGATGTTTCACTGCTCACCAGACAACAGATTTTTTTTTTCACTGAATAATACAACACCTTTTGTCTGTTCACCCAGTCAGCTGTGTCACTGCATCACTATACAAAGACTTGTTGCTGAATTCTTCCATACCGTGGCCTGGTGGCAAACGCTTCACACGGTGATTGTCCGGGTTCGATTCCGGGAGAGGGTGAAATCATTGGGTGTGTTTCCTTAGAACAGTTGTCTATGTTCCCCATCAGTGAAATGGGTATCTGGGTGTTAGTAGACTGGTGTGGGTCGCATCCTGGGCCAAAATTGACCTAATTTGCGGGAAATGCTCAGCATAACAAGCGGCTTTCTGTATAGCAGTATGTCACTGATGTCAGCTAGGCCTGTATACCTTGTACATGGAGTTGTGGAAATAAATATATATTATTATTATATAGATCCATGTTCATTGCATTACTATATAAAAATAACTCTTACTTCCAGACATATGTGTTTTCATCTCATTATTCTATTCAAATACCAGTTTTTCCTTTCCCCAGAAAGCTGTGTATACAATGCATCGAATTACATACGGACTTATTCATGAGATTTCTCCTGAAGGCAGTGTGTCATCATCTTCAGGTTACTACAGATGTTCAAGACATCATCCAAAAAGTGTTTGTTATATCATCCAACAGATAGGTAGTATCATAAAATAAATACGTTATAAATATGAAGATTTATGGAGCAAGTTTGCAGTTTCATCCAACTGGTGTCTGGTGCATCATGCAACAAATACGTAGGATCATGCAACAGGTATGTATAATCAACAAACAGGAGTGAAGCATTATGCAACAAATGTGCATCATACTTCAACAAGTGTGGATCATTATCCAACAGGTGTGTAGTATCATGTAACACATATGCAGAATAATTTTCAACATATGTGAAGTAACACTTAATGAATGTATATAATCATTCAACAGGTGTGTAACATAATGTAATAATGTTGGAATAATTACCCACAATATGTTAGGTAAAATAACACAAGTGTAACTAATGTGACATTTTATTTTGGCAACGTTTCGCTCTCCAGGAGCTTTATCAAGCCGGCTTGATAAAGCTCCTGGAGAGCGAAACGTTGCCACAATAAAATGTCACATTAGTTACACCTGTGTAGCATAATGACTGTCTCACACTTGTATCGTGCTTTTTCCTTGTCACACGTCTACCTCCTTGTCTTACATCTGTCTCCCTATTTCACTCGTGTCTTCCTATATCACGAGTCTCAGGTCTGTCTCCCTGTCTCTTCCTGGGCATTTATTAGGTATCAACGAAGGAGGATCTTTTAAAGATTGCCTGATTTCTTTTCTTTATTTCCTTCCTGCAACTTTCATTGTTGATGCTCTCATAGTCAGAGAACCTTGGCATCAATTAGCTGCAGAATTTCCGTCCTTCTGCACCAGATTCTTGGAACAATTCTTGGAACAATTCTTGGAACAATTGACCAATGATGTAGGACCCATCCCTAGCACTATGGAATGGCTCAGTTAACTTCCAAAACCCTGAGTTGTGTAGATTTACACAGTTAAAAAGTTGCCTCCTAATTCATCGACTGCAGAGAGTGAAATTCATGTTCGTTGTTACCGATTTAACTATTTTATGTATGTGTAAAATAATGTGGAATTTATATTCCCGTTAAATCAGGTTAAGTAAATTTCAGTTTACCTCTTCTGATCGGAATCAATATTTACCTGCTGATACATCTTAGGGCCAGGATCGTGTACATTGAGGTTTGTTTACTTGTAGACAAATTTGTTAATGAAGAAAAACAATTAAAAGATTTGAATCCGTTTGTTGTTTCCTGAACGCAAGATACCCGAAGTTATTCCCAGGTATCTGTCTCAGTTTCTCATTTACATACAATATATAGTTATTTTTATTTATTTTCGATAATTTAAGAATGCTTCTTCTGACTGACTTCAAAATATTAACGATGGAACATTGTTAAAAGAATGATACCCTGTAAGTCTAGTCTGAGAAGAGGCAAATTTGGAATTTTACTGGCATTGTTAAAAGATTCGGAATCGTTTGAATTAGATCAATTACTGGAGAATGCCTTTTCTGGTAGGCTTCAAACTTTCATCCCTCGTGGGCTATATTAAAAGAAACCTGGGCGTTCATTCTGAGCTGTGTAAATTTCAATGTGTCAATTTTATTAGATTCATTTTTTCCCCGAGTAATAAATTGATATCTTTACTTATATCATTCAAACTATAAACGCCAAACTGCCATTATTAAATTAGATTTTCACGACTAAAAATCTAATATGTTTTCTTATGGAACTGTAGAGAGTTTAAAAAAAAAAAAAAAAGTCGCGTTTTAATGAAATAATACTTTCCTATTTTTTTGAAATAGTTTCTCTGAGGTAACATGATAATGCTTCTTCAGTTTAGCTTCGATGCTGGAGTTTCAAAATGGCAGGTTTGAATTAGATTTGGCTTGTGCAAGTCTTAATTGTTATTGTAAGAATTTTTATATTAATTTCAATATGCTGACTTGTGAATGCTTCTACTGATTTGCTTCAAGTCTTCACTGTGGATATTTAACTATATTACAAAATTATGTTGCACTTTGCTGTATTCCAGTGAAGTACCGAGGACTGGGGAGGTTACCAGGATACCTTTCTCAGAACAGTGCAGCGACGGGAAGCTGGGATGCATACCAATATTAGGGACTAAGGCCAGAGGAAGAACCAGCCAGGTAGTGTAAATATCATAATTTATTTTACTGGCTGGCTGGATATAATGATTATTTATGCAATGATTATTTGCTAATATTATTATTTAACTGGTGACAATATGAGAAAATGGAGGTGAAGATGGGTGGATATTTAGTGAGTTTCAATTATATGAACTTATATGCAGCGTGCAAGAAAGTTAGTCTTCACCTCTATGTGTTCAGTAATTTTTCCCTCAGGTCTGAGGAAGTTTGGGTGGTAAGGGTGGGTGCTAGACTTAACGACGTACCTCAGGTCTGGGCAAGTTTGGGCAGTAAGAGCCGGGTGCTCGACTAAACTCGACTTAACAACGACAGTCGAACGGAAAACCACCCAATTTACCATTTCCTCCTTTGACTGTATAACTCTTTGATAAAGCAATGGCTGGCTGGGTATATCATCAGCTATAATGATAATAATAATAATAATAATAATAATAATAATAATAATAATAATAATAATAATAATAATAATAATAATAATTACAATAAACAATAAGAACATCAAAAACAGCAACACTTGTCAATGTGAGACAAAGTCAGTCAATGGCTGGCTTCAACAGGAGCAGTTGTTTTAACAACAATAATAACAACCATAAAAATAATAATAACAACAACGACAATGACAATAAACTTTAAAATTTTAGGTCAATGTGTAAACAATCAGAAATATTGATGCCACTCAGCAATGCAGTAATACCCACCCAAAATAACACACGCCTTACAGGCAAGAGACTGCAAGGTAAATTTGGCTTTTTCGGGTGGGTAGTTGAAGTTGCTGTTGTTGTCGTCGTCGTTATTGTTGTTGTTATATCTTATTAAAATTACTTTTTAAAGGGGTGGATCGGTAAGCCAGGGGATAGCCGCAGTCAGGCGACCAAAACATTTTTCCCTTAAATCTCGCTAGTTTTAGCACCATCGTTCAGCAGCTCAACTACAGAGGTTTGCAAAGACCTAAATTGGCGCTCATAGTTAGCCGAATCATAAACATAAAGATCAATTTTAGGGTGGAAAAAGACAAAAAAAAAATAGCCGTTTTTTCTGAAGAGTCTTTTGGCAAAATCGAAAAAAAACGTAGCCTCCTTCCTGCTTACATTCACAAAGATAAGGTCATATCTCGCCCATTTCGGGTCAAATCTATGCATAAAATTCATGATTAATATAAATATTTTTCTTCTACAGCCTCTCAGCAAAACCGGTATTCTCAGGGACCAACAGGCAAACTCTCTTATATTTCAACTCAATTGTCTTTAAAAAGTTATGATTACTGTTGATTCTTTGGTTAAAAACTCTGGGCAAAATCGATATTCTCAACATAAGACAGGTCATTTCTCCCTTATTTCTTGCCAATTCTCGACAAAAAAGGATGAGGGGGCTAAAATGCATTAAGGCATACCTGGCTGGCAGGAAACAACGAGTGATGATCCGTGACGAGGTGTCAAAATGGGTACATGTGACGATTGGAGTTCCACTCTGAGATCAATTACTGGCCGATGCTCTTTCTTGTTTACGTGAATGACATGCCGGAAAGGACAGGGTAAGAAGTATCTCTGTCAGTAGATGGAGTAAACATAATGAGGAGAAAAAAGACAGACTGGGACCATGAAAGGCTACAAATGGGTCTGGACAGGGTACTGACCTGGTCTTACAAATGACTGCTTGAGTTGAAGCCCACCAAGGCTCGGGAGGAGGGTAGGGAAGGCTGCAAACTTCACTCACTTTGGGGTGAGTATCACACCGAACATATCCTCTGAGTAGAAAATACACGTCTGACAAATCTAAGAATAGCTTTATCGACTTCTCAGTAAGGAGTCATTCACGACACTGTGCACCATGTACGTCAGGAGCATATTGGAGTACGCAGTGCCAGTATGGAACCCACACTTGGTCCAGGATATCAAGAAATTGGAGAAAGTACAGAGGTTGGCAACAAGACTAGTTCCAAAAGGGTTAGGGGAACTCAAACTGATGACACTGGAGGACATTAGTACTAGGGGGATATGATAATGACGTACAAAATACTGAGAGGAATGACAAGGTGAACAAGGAAAGAATGTTTCAAAGATGAGAGAAAGAATCAAGAGGGCATTGCTGGAAAGTGAAAACTCAGATGAATCATAGGTATGTTAGGAAGTGTTTCTTCAGTCTTACATTTATCAGGAAGTGGAACAATCTGAAGTGTGAAATGGTAGAGGCAGAATCCATACATAGCTTTAAGAAGAGGTACGACAATGTTCTTGAAGCCAGAAGAGTGAATTTAGTAGCGACCAACGAAGAGGCGGGACCAGGAACTGTGACTCAACAACTGCACATACACACGCACAAGAAACATTATTACAAAAAAAACACTAATTTGTAATAAAGGACTCTTCGGGATAACAATAAAGTCTCAGATTTCCAATATTTAATATATATTATTAATATAAAAACATATAATTCGTAGAAAATATAATTTGTGTAAAAACATATATCATTAATATACACATTTCTTATTAAAAACGTAATAAAAGAGCACAAGTAAAAATAATCATAAAAATTCAGTGCCGTGTCAAACGTCGCTGCCATCTTCGTGACACACAGGACACTACCAATCCTCTAGCCATGACACGCATTCTCCTCCGTGTCATCAGACACCCTTGTCTCTGTGTTACACAATACGCCTTCTCTCCGTGTCACACGACACTCTCTGTGTTACACAACACGCCTTCTCTCTGTGTCACAGTGTCACACGACACTCTCTGTGTTACACAACACGCCCTCTGTGTCACAACTCTAAAAACCTTAACACAGCGTCATCCGACACCTACACCGAATCACACGACTATTCCACTTGTGTCGTGCCACCAGATGTCACCGGGTTCACACCCTGAACACAACGTGTGTCAGTCACCTGACACACCTGACAAGCACTCTCAAACTGGGTAACACAATCTCAATGGAACACAACTCGGGTAACACAACTCCGGTAACACAACTCCGGTAACATAACCGTAACCAATCCGGTAACACAACTCCGGGTAACACAACTCCGGTAACACAACTCGGGTAACACAACTCCGGTAACACAACTCGTAACACAACTCCGGTAACACAACTCCTGGTAACACAACTCGGGTAACACAACTCCGGGTAACACACTCCGGGTAACACACTCCGCACAGTTAGTAACACCTCCAAGGGCAAAGTCTGTCACTCTCCAAGGTGCGAAGTCGACACTTCAAGGTGCAGGGAGAGTCTGTACACTCTCAAGGTGCAGGGAGAGTCTGTACACTCTCCAAGGTGCAGGGAGAGTCTGTACACTCTCCAAGGTGCAGGGAGAGTCTGTACACTCTCAAGGTGCAGGAGAGTCTGGTTACACTCTCCAAGGTGCAGGGAGAGTCTGTACACTCTCCAAGGTGCAGGGAGAGTCTGTACACTCTCCAAGGTGCAGGGAGAGTCTGTACACTCTCCAAGGTGCAGGGGAGTCTGTCACTCTCCAAGGTGCAGGGGAGTCTGTACACTCTCCAAGGTGCAGGGAGAGTCTGTACACTCTCCAAGGTGCAGGAGAGTCTGTACACTCTCAAGGTGCAGGAGAGTCTGTACACTCTCAAGGTGCAGGGGAGTCTGTACACTCTCCAAGGTGCAGGGAGTCTGTACACCTCCAAGGTGCAGGGAGTCTGTACACTCTCAAGGTGCAGGAGTCTGTACACTCTCAAGGTGCAGGGGAGTCTGTACACTCTCCAAGGTGCAGGAGAGTCTTACATCCAAGGTGCAGGGAGAGTCTGTACACTCTCCAAGGTGCAGGGGAGTCTGTACACTATCCAAGGTGCAGGGAAGTCTGTACACTCTCCAAGGTGCAGGGGAGTCTGTACACTCCAAGGTGCAGGGAGAGTCTGTACACTCTCCAAGGTGCAGGGGAGTCTGTACACTCTCCAAGGTGCAGGGAGAGTCTGTACACTCTCCAAGGTGCAGGGAGTCTGTACACTCTCAAGGTGAGGGGAGTCTGTACACTCTCAAGGTGCAGGGGAGTCTGTACACTCTCCAGGTGCAGGGGAGTCTGTACACTCTCCAAGGTGCAGGGGAGTCTGTACACTCTCCAAGGTGCAGGGGAGTCTGTACACTCTCCAAGGTGCAGGGAGAGTCTGTACACTCTCCAAGGTGCAGGGGGAGTCTGTACACTCTCCAAGGTGCAGGGAGAGTCTGTACACTCTCCAAGGTGCAGGGGAGTCTGTACACTCTCCAAGGTGCAGGGAGAGTCTGTACACTCTCAAGGTGCAGGGGAGTCTGTACACTCTCCAAGGTGCAGGGAGAGTCTGTACACTCTCCAAGGTGCAGGGGAGTCTGTACACTCTCCAAGGTGCAGGGGAGTCTGTACACTCTCCAAGGTGCAGGGAGAGTCTGTACACTCTCCAAGGTGCAGGGGAGTCTGTACACTCTCCAAGGTGCAGGGAGAGTCTGTACACTCTCCAAGGTGCAGGGGAGTCTGTACACTCTCCAAGGTGCAGGGAGAGTCTGTACACTCTCCAAGGTGCAGGGGGAGTCTGTACACTCTCCAAGGTGCAGGGGGAGTCTGTACACTCTCCAAGGTGCAGGGGAGAGTCTGTACACTCTCCAAGGTGCAGGGGGAGTCTGTACACTCTCCAAGGTGCAGGGGAGAGTCTGTACACTCTCCAAGGTGCAGGGGGAGTCTGTACACTCTCCAAGGTGCAGGGAGAGTCTGTACACTCTCCAAGGTGCAGGGAGAGTCTGTACACTCTCCAAGGTGCAGGAGGAGTCTGTACACTCTCCAAGGTGCAGGGGAGAGTCTGTACACTCTCCAAGGTGCAAGGGAGAGTCTGTACACTCTCCAAGGTGCAGGGAGAGTCTGTACACTCTCCAAGGTGCAGGGAGAGTCTGTACACTCTCCAAGGTGCAGGGGAGTCTGTACACTCTCCAAGGTGCAGGGAGAGTCTGTACACTCTCAAGGTGCAGGGGAGTCTGTACACTCTCCAAGGTGCAGGGGAGAGTCTGTACACTCTCCAAGGTGCAGGGAGAGTCTGTACACTCTCCAAGGTGCAGGGAGAGTCTGTACACTCTCCAAGGTGCAGGGAGAGTCTGTACACCTCCAAGGTGCAGGGGAGTCTGTACACTCTCCAAGGTGCAGGGAGAGTCTGTACACTCTCCAAGGTGCAGGGAGAGTCTGTACACTCTCCAAGGTGCAGGGGAGAGTCTGTACACTCTCCAAGGTGCAGGGAGAGTCTGTACACCTCCAAGGTGCAGTGGGAGTCTGTACACTCTCCAAGGTGCAGGGAGAGTCTGTACACTCTCCAAGGTGCAGGAGAGTCTGTACACTCTCCAAGGTGCAGGGGAGAGTCTGTACACTCTCCAAGGTGCAGGGAAGAGTCTGTACATTCTCCAAGGTGCAGGGGGAAAGTCTGGTGAACACTCTCCAGTAGGTGTTGGGAGAGTCTGAAGGACACTCTACAGTTGGAGAGTCTGGTGTACACTGTCAGTCAAGCCGGCTCAGCAGTCCAACGTTGGGTCTGATGACGTACCCAGTGACTGCCGGCCGGCAGGTTAACTACCTAACTATCATGGTAGGTAGGAGGTCGCAACAAAGATAATAAAGCGAAATCAATGTGTGACCAGTGAAAAACGCACAGTAAATAAGAATATGTTATATATAGTGAAAAAACGGAGGTGGAGATACGCCAGGACATCATATACAGGCTGTATTGCAAGTATTTAATCTATGTGTGGTTTTGGCTCCGCAAGCACAGAAATGGTTCGGAACAGGATCCAGCAAGAGAAACCACGATGAAGGAGCACACACTGAACCACCATCTGAACCCCCACAGCCAAACACGCTATCCCAACACAAACCACAATCCACATTTACAGCCCGCAACCCACAATATGCTGTAGAATCCCACAGCACATTACAAGTTCCCTCACCCCCACATACCCCCCCAGAACAGTGTTGGAGAGGAAACTGAAGGTATGGTACACCAACACTGATGGAATAACTAAAAAGTGGGAGGAGTGGCACGAAAGAATAAAATATATCCCACCACAAAACAGCAGGAGGCTAAGGCAAAAGTATGATGTGAGTAACAGAGCGATGGTTGACACACTGACTGAAGTGGCCAGAAGAGCTCATGTGAGCAAGGCAAAGCTTCTGATTGTGCATGACTTCAATTACAAAGAAATTGACTGGGAGAACTTTGAGCCACATGGGGGCCCAGAAACGTGGAGGGCTAAGATGATGGAGGTGGTACTGGAAAGCCTCATGTACCAACACGTAAGGGACACTACCAGAGAGAGAGGGGAGAGGATTAACCAGCAAGACTGGATCTCTTATTCACCTTGAGTAGTGCAGATATTTAGGACATCACACATCAAAGACCCCACGTGGTTGTGAGCTTCAAATACATAGTAGAGTTACCAGTGGAGAGGGAAGCAGGAAGGGCAGGACAAACAAAGCCAAACTACAAGAGAAGGGACTACAGAGGCATGCAGAATTTCCTGCATGAGGTTCAGTGGGACAGAGAACTGGCAGAGAAGTCAGTAAATGAGATGATGGAATATGTGACAACAATATGCAAGGAAGCTGACGTGAGGTTTGTACCCAAGAGTAACAGAAATAACGAGAAGGCCAGGATGAGCAATTGGTTCACTCAAAGGTGTAGAGAGGCCATAACCAAGTGTGCTAGATGTGTCTTATGTTCCAGCCCTGGCCTGCCGCAGATTGGTAAATGATTCAAAATCACTTGTTTCGTGATTTCATTGCTATATAGACTGCTTGTTGAGGCGGTTATTCAAACAGGAGGAGGCTGAAATTAATCCATGAGATACCACTGCCACGAGTGTTCTCGGATCACGAGAAAAACATCTAGCTCTGCTGGATGCGTGATCTTTGTAGGATAGGTGGCTCAGTGGTAAGGTGATATGGTACACTGTGTTGTCTCTTGAGGCGGGACAATGTGTCGTAGGGTCGAGCCCTGGCCAACTGCAGTTTGGTAAATGATTCAAAATCACTTGTTTTGTGATTTCATTGTTATATAGACTGCTTGTTGAGGCGGGTATTCAAACAGGTAAGAAGGGAGGACCAACGACAATACGAAAATGACATAGTAGTGAATACCAAATATGATCCAAAGCTGTAGTGCAGCCAGATCAGGAGGAAAACGACAGTCAAGGACCAGATAATTAGGCTAAGGAAGGAAGGAGGGGAGCTCACAAGAAACGACAGAGGAGTATGTGAGGAGCTCGACATGAGATTCCAAGAAGTGTTCACAGAGGAGACAGAAGAGACTCTGGAAAGACGGAGAGGTGGGGTACATCATCAAGTGTTGGACCGATGGGACCAGATAACATCTCTCCATGGGTCCTGAGAGAGGGAGCAGTGGCGCTATGTGTACCACTAACAACAATCAACACATCTATCGAAACAGTGCGACTATCTGAGGTATGAAGACAGCAAATGTAGTCCCAATTTTTGAAAAAGGAGACAGACACGAAGCACTAAACTACAGACCAGTGTCACTAACATGTATAGTATGCAAAATCATGGAGAAGATTATCAGAAGAGTGGTGGAACACCTAGAAGGGAATGAGTTTATCAACATAAGCCAGCACGGTTTCAGGGACGGGAAATCCTGTGTCACAAACCTAATGGAGTTCTATGACAGGGTGACGGCAGAAAGACAGAAGAGAGAGGGGTGGATAGATTGCGTTTTCTTGAATTGTAAGGCTTTTGACACAGTTCCACACAAGAGATTAGTGCAAAAGCTAGAGGACCAGGCAGGGATAAAAGGAAAGGTACTACAATGGATCAGGAATACCTGTCGGAAAGACTACAGCGAGTCATGGTACATGACGAGGTGTCAGAGTGAGTGCCTGTGACGAGCGTGGTTCCACAGGGGTCAGTCGTAAGACCTGTGCTGTTTCTGGTATATGTTAACATGACGGAAGGAATAGACTCACAATGTCACTGTTTGCACATGATGTGAAGTTGATGAGAAGAATTCAATCGGACGAGGACCAGTAAGAACTACAAAGGGATCTGGATGGGCTGCAGGCCTGGTCCACAAACTGGCTCCTGGAGTTCAACCCCACCAAGTACAAAGTTATGAAGATTAGCGAAGGCCAAGGAAGACCGCAGATGGAGTAGAGTCTAGGGGGCCAGAGACTATAAACCTCACTCAAGGAAAAGGATCTTGGGGTGAGTATAACACCGGGCACATCTCCTGAGGCGCACATCAACCAAATAACTGTTGCAACATACGGTCACCTAGCAAACCTAAGAATAACATTCTGATATCTCAGTAAGAATTCGTTCAGGACCCTGTACACCATGTACTTTAGGCCTATATTGGAATATGCAGCACCAGTTTGGGACCCACACCTAGTCATGCACGTAAGGAAATTAGAAAAAGTGCAAAGGTTTGCAACAAGACTGGTCCCAGAGCTAAGGGAAATGTCCTACGAGGAGAGGTTAAGGGAAATCGACCTGGCGAAACTCAATCACAGGAGAGATAGGGGGGATATGATAACTACGTATAAAATACTGAGATAAATTGACAAGGTGGATAAAGACGGGATGTTCCAAAGATGGGACACAGTAACAAGGGAAGTTGAAGACTCAGATGAATCACAGGGATGTTAGGAAGTATTTTTTCAGTCAAAGTGTTGTCAGGAAGTGGAATAGTCTGGGAAGTGATGTAGTGGAGGCAGAATTCATAGCTAGCTTTAAGAAGAGGTATGATAAAGCTCATGGAGCAGGATGAGTGACCTAGTAGCAGCTAGTGAAGATGTGGGGCCAGGAGCTGTGAATCGACCCCAATTAGGTGAGTACAACTAGGTGAGGTGAACACACACACACACACGGCAACAGAAATAAATCCAGAACAAGCCCTTGGTTTACCCAAAGGTGTAGGGAGGCAAAGACTAAGTGTGCTAGAGAATGGAAAAAGTACAGAAGGCAAAGAACCCAGGAAAATAAGGAGATTAGTCGTAGAGCCAGAAACGAGTATGCACAGATAAGGAGGGAGGCACAGCGACAGTACGAAAACAACATAGCATCGAAAGTCAAGTCTGACCCGAAACTGCTGTATAGCCACATTAGGAAGTAGACAACAGTCAAAGATCAGGTGATCAGGCTGAGGAAAGAAGGTGGGGAACTCACAAGAAACCATCAAGAGGTATGTTAGGAGCTCAACACGAGATTTAAGGAAGTATTTACAGTGGAGGCAGGAAGGACTCTGGGAAGACAGTACAGAGTGGGACACCAATAAGGAATATATAAAGTGTTGGATGACATACACACAACTAAAGAGGAGGTGAAGAAGTTGCTCAGTGACCTTGATACCTCAAAGGCGATGGGACCGGACAACATCTCCCCGTGGGTCCTTAGAGAGGGAGCAGAGACGCTGTGTGTGCCACTAACCACAATATTCAACACATCCCTTGAAACTGGGCAGCTACCTGAGGTATGGAAGACGGCAAATGTAGTTCCCATTTTTAAGAAAAGAGACAAAAACGATGCACTAAAATATAGACCAGTGACACTTACGTGTATAGTGTGCAAAATCATGGAGAAGATTATCAGGACGAGAATGGTGGAGCACCTGGAACAGCACAAGATTATAAAAGACAACCAGCACGGATTTATGGAAAGCAAATCCTGTGTCACAAACCTTCTGGAGTTCTATGCCAAAGTAACAGAAGTAAGACACGAGAGAGAGGGGTGGGTTAATTGCATTTTCTTGGACTGCAGAAAGGCCTTCGACACAGTTCCTCACAAGAGATTAGTGCAGAAGTTAAAGGAACACGGGTGTATAACAGGAAGGGCACTGCAATGGATCAGAGAATACCTGACAGGGAGGCAACAATGGGTCATGGTACGTGATGAGGTATCACAGTGGGCGCCTGTGACTAGCGGGGTCCCACAGGGGTCAGTTCTAGGACCAGTGCTATTTTTGGTATATGTGAATGACATGACGGAAGGGATAGACTCAGAAGTGTCCCTGTTCGCAGATGATGTGAAGTTAATGAGGAGAATTAAATCATTTGAAGATCAGGCAGGATTACAAAGAGACCTGGACATGCTGTTCACCTGGTCTAGCAACTGGCTTCTCGAATGTTACCCTTCCAAATGCAAAGTCATGAAGATCGGGGAAGGGCAAAGAAGACAGCAGACAGAATATAGGATAGGTGGCCAAAGACTGCAAACCTCGTGTACGTCAGGCCCACACTAGAGTATGCAGCACCAGTTTGGAACCCATACCTGGTCAAGCACGTCAAGAAATTAGAGAAAGTGCAAAGGTTTGCGACAAGGTTAGTTCCAGAGCTAAGGGAAATGTCCTACGAAGAAAGGTTAAGGGAAATCGGCCTAACAACACTGGAGGACAGGAGGGTTATGGGAGACATGATAACGACATACAAAATACTGCGTGGAATAGACAAGGTAGATAGAGACAGGATGTTCCAGAGAGGGGACACAGAAACAAGGGGTCACAATTGGAAATTGAAGACTCAGACGAATCAAAGGGATGTTAGGTAGTATTTCTTCAGTCAAAGAGTTGTCAGGAAGTGGAATAGTCTAGCAAGTGATGTAGTGGAGGCAGGAACCATACATAGCTTTAAGACGAGGTATGATAAAGCTCATGGAACAGGGAGAGAGGGGACCCAGTAGCGATCAGTAAAGAGGCGGGGCCAGGAGCTGATTCTCGACCCCTCCAACCACAATTAGGTGAGTACACTCACATACATATGCAAACATACTTACTCATACACACACACATATCTCATAAGAGATTAGTGCAGAAGTTAGTGCAAAGAAGACCGCAGACAGAATATAGGCTAGGTGGCCAAAGACTGCAAACCTCGCTCAAGGAGAAAGACCTTGGGGTGAGTATAACACCAAGCACGTCTCCGGAAGCACACATCAACCAGATAACTGCTGCAGCATACGGGCGACTGGCAAATCTGAGAATAGCGTTCCGATACCTTAGTAAGGAATCGTTCAAGACACTGAACACCGTGTATACTTCAGACAGTTTGGAACCAACACCTAGTCAAGCACGTCAAGAAATTAGAGAAAGTGCAAATGTTTGCGACAAGGTTAGTTCCAGAGCGAAGGGGAATATTCCTACAAAGAAAGGTTAAGGGAAATCGGTCTGATAACACTGGAGGACATGAGGGTTAGGGGAGACATGATAACGACATACAAAATACTGCGGGGAATAGACAAGGTGGATAGAGACATGATGTTCCAGAGAGAGGACACAGAAACAAGGGGTGACAATTGGAAGCTGAAGACTCAGATGAGTCAAAGGGATGTTAGGAAGTATTTCTTCAGCCATAGAGTAGTCAGGAATTGGAATAGTCTAGCAAGTGATGTAGTGGAGGCAGGAACCATACATAGCTTTAAGATAAGGTATGATAAAGCTCATGGAGCAGGGAGAGAAGGGACCCAGTAGCGATCAGTGAAGAGGCGGGGCCAGGAGCTGAGTCTCGAACCCTGCAAGAACAATTAGGTGAATTAGGTGAGTACATAAACACGCACACACACACATACACACACACACATATGCACACACACTCACACACACACACACACAGTGAAGAGGCAGGACCAGGAGCTGTGACTCGACCTCTTCAACCACAATTAGGTGAGTACACACACGTGTGTACACAGACAAACGCACACATACACAAAAAACTATAATCACACTATCTCAGGTACACTCGCACTAACACATTAGGACATAAACCCACACACACACACACACACACACACACACACACACACACACACACACACACACACACAGTCAGTCATAGAGTTGTCAGGAAGTGGAATAACCTAGAAAGTGACGTAGTGGAGGCATGAACCATACATAGTTTTAAGACGAGGTTTGATAAAGCTCATGGAGCAGGGAGAGAGAGGACCTAGTAGCAATCAGTGAAGAGGCAGGGCCAGGAGCTATAACTCGACCCCTGCAACCACAAATAGGTGAGTACAAATAGGTGAGTACACACACACACACACATGCACACACACACAATTTTACACAAAACTGCAAGGGAACCGAGGATTGATAGTCTGAAAAGGAAGAATGTGTAGAAAGGCTCAAGAACAAAATGGATCATGAATGGTAAAAAAGGTTAAATGAGCTATGCAATATTATGTTAGAGAAGCTAACTGCAGAGAGAAAGAAGTGGGAATCACGAGGTGTAGCTGCTGAGGCAAAGATAGAGATTAAAGGAAGAACTGGATGTACTGAAGCAGGATATAAAGATGATCTATGAAAGGAGAGAGGGGACTGAAGGAGGGGATGGAGCTTTAGAAGTCCTTTGCAAAAAGTAATATCACGCGAAGGTGAACACGGACAGTATATATGAGAGGTAAGATACAAGAACACGAGAGCACAGCTGGAAGTTGAAAACTCAGATGGGTCATAGGGATGTTAGGAAGCATTCCTTTAGCCTGAGAGTTGTCAGGAAGGGGAACAATCTGGAGAGTGAAGTGATAGGATCCATATATAACTTTAGGAAGAGGTACGATAAGAATCTTGAAGAGAGTGAACCCAGTAGTGACCATCGAGGAGGCGGAGCCACGAGCTGTGACTCGACATTTGCAAAACCATTAAGGTGAATACATGCATATACATGTACACGAAGTGAGAGAGAACAATAGAAAGTGAGAGAGAACAATAGAAAGTGAGAGAGAACAATAAAACCTGAGAGGGAACAATAGAAATGGAGAGGCAACAATATAATGGGAGAGGAACAATAGAAAGTTAGAGGGAATAATAGAAAGTGAGAGGGAATAATAGAAAGAGAGAGGGAACAATAGAAAATGAGAGGGAATAATAGAGAGAGGGAACAATAGCAAGTGAGAGGGAATAAATGAAAGGGAGAGAGAACAATAGAAATGGGAAGGGAATAATAGAAAGGGAGAGAGAACAATAGAAAGGGAGAGAGAACAGTTGAAGGCACAAATAAAACTCTGGCACGCACAGGAAAGAGAAGTAGGGGAGACGATAAAAAGAGAGGAATCACAGTTCCCCGAACTGTAAACACTTAAGTCACACCATACCCAGCCTTCTACCACCCTCCTTCAGATCCACTCCCATTATCAACACAAATACAATAGCTCAACTTCAGCTACACCCCACGTACCTTCTTTGCCCATCAGTATTCAAACTCTGATCCTCCCGGTACAAGGATCCTCCACCTCACCGAGTCCTCCATAACCCCGCCTTCCCCAGTTTATCCAATCCCTTCTGTGACACATCGGCAAAGAACGCGAAACCAAAACACTGGAAACTAGGACACTGTTCAAAATAAGAGCTTTAAAGAATAGCACACAAATGCTGATGGAATATCAAGCCTTATGAAATTAATAAAAATAATTAATAGCTGGAGCAAATCCAGATACAAGATACACTGTTGGAGTCAGTATGTCAAGTATTTAAGAAAGATCGAGAAAATCTGTGAAAAGAAAGGAGTAACAGAGGTAATCAGAAACCAGGACAGCTTTCGAAAAATGAAAGGAATCATCAGAAAGATGTTGAATGTCTGTTTAGTAATCATATTCAAGAGAAGAGAACTCTGGGTAATAAAAGGAGTGATGTAGATGGAACCTGGGACGCCAGGTCTGGATAGTACGAGAAACATTAGGATGGACAGCTAAAAGAATTTTGACTAGGCCTTTTTACCCACCAGTCGATGCAAGATTAATTTGACAGAAGGACAACGTTGATTTGTGGGTGCTCTCTATCATGAGATCGGAAGTTAAGAAGCTATGGAACGCAGCGTCACCTTCATGACTGAATAATTGTAGGTTAAACTTCATGAAAATGAAGAGTGTGGACCGGTGGGCAGCCATTTATAATTTGTGGACGTATACAGGTTACATCCCTGTGCAATTAAGAAAGACACAGTGTTACTCCCGAAAAAACGCTAACCCAGAAAACCCGGGTGAGTTTAGACCTATTATGATCTCCAGCATTATTACACAATAAAGTCAATAATATCTAATTTATTTTTCTCATAATTACTGGACTACATTTAATAGACAAGATCTGTAAGTGTGTGGTGTGAACGACTTGATATGTATTTAAGTTCTTCGCTTAATGAACAATTTAAGAAATTAAGGACTTGTGGTAATAAGTTGAAATTAAAGTTGCAAATAAAATTAAGAATAATTAGTAGTCTAAGCCTAATGACAACTTTGACAAAGTGATATATTTACTATGTGGTAAACAGGGTAAAAAAATAATAATCCCAATATGCTTCTGAAAGAGGCAGAAATTTTAGAATTCACAAAGGATGTTAGTGCAAACTTAGAGAAAAATGTTGTGTTCTGCCTCATGCTATTCTGCATCAGACGTAATACTAATGTTTATAATTGCAGAATTATTCAAATATGATATTTTCATAACTTATTTAAGTAGTGGTTGAAAAACTTAAAGTAAGTGACTGATTGAGTGTTTTGCCCATTATCCATAAATTACAAGTCTCATTTATCATCACATCTATAAATGATAATCATTTTTGTGTTCTCAATTAAATTGAATTTTGATGCAGGTGAGTAAATCATTCAGTTTAATAACATGTTGTAGATGAATGGTTCAGAGAACCGACAAGTTATAAATTAGACACATATGCAACACAAGTGTTGCATATGTGTCTAATTAATAACATGTTAAACAAGTCTATACATAGAGAAGAATATCATATACATATTGAACCAGAGGAAGGCATTATGTTAAGTCTGGGGAAGACCGTCTTCTTGAAACACTTCCATATATTTATTAAAGAGTACAAGTGTAAATGGACTTATCATAGCTCATCTACATACTGTAGTGCAATAAGAATAAAAATAAAATAATTCCATACCAACAAGTGAAATGATGTCGAAGCATCATACGAGAAAGTTATTGTTGTATTGTATTACTCCAGGTCCTTGTACCTCAATACACGTAAAAAGATTAATCCAGGGTGTGGCAGATATTTCTAATGCAGTTAAGTCTTAGCATTCAAGATATGAAGCGAATGAGATTAGGTAATTTACAATATATCACATGGACACTAATATCTCAATTACAAAAATATCAAATTAGATATGCACAGCCCTAAACTAATTTTAACCGTCAACTAATAAACACAAGTTTTGAAACCAAACTGAAAAAGAATTCTCTTTTTGTCTCAAAGGAAATTTGCTTAGAATTTGCATTATCAATTATCAGCGTGGATGAGACATTAAGAAATTATGGCATGGAAAACATTATTTCAATTCACTTAGTTTCTTCCATTAGAAAAAACAAAATAGGATGAACACAGACCAAAATAAATCCCAACTTTTCTCTAAGTCAGATTTAACAGCACTTTTGGTTTAATTTTTTTTATTTTATTAACACATCGGCCGATTCCCACCAAGGCAGGGTGGCCTGAAAAAGAAAAACTTTCATCATCATTCATTCCATCACTGTCTTGCCAGAGGGGTGCTTTACACTACAGTTATAAAACTGCAACATTAACACCCCTCCTTCAGAGTGCAGACACTGTACTTCCCATCTCCAGGACTCAAGTCCGGCCTGCCGGTTTCCCTGAATCCCTTCATAAATGTTACTTTGCTCACACTCCAACAGCACGTCAAGTATTAAAAACCATTTGTCTCCATTCACTCCTATCAAATACGCTCAAACATACTTGCTGGAAGTCCAAGCCCCTCGCACACAAAACTTCCTTTACCCCCTCCCTCCAACCTTTCCTAGGTCGACCCCTACCCCGCCTTCCCTCCACTACAGATTTATACACTCTCGAAGTTATTCTGTCTCGTTCCATTCTCTCTACATGTCCGAACCACCTCACGTAAGTATTTAAGCTATATTAAGTGTGCATTAAGTAAATTTAACTTATGATAACCAAGTGCAGTCAAACACTGTGACTAACTTCTGATTAGAAGTACAAAAGTGCCAAAGTGTAGGTATCGTTACCGGTATCGGCGGGTACCGGCAGGTCCACTAATTGGAACAAAAATGCAAGAACTGAGGAGAATTGTAGCAAGCCTACTGGTTCATGCTAAGTATTACGAACACAGGTAATGAACGGCCTGTGAGACCTGGTCGTAATAGGAATTGGAGCAAACAAACTCAGCAGTAGACTATAATGTATATTTTGCCTTCACCCACTATATACAGGTATGTACACTAGGTACAATATGTACAGATAGAATAATAATAAGTGTACACCAGGGTGACAGATGGCAAAGCAGAAGCCAGAGAGAGTGCACTGTACTCAACCAGCAGGTAGGCAAGTCTGCCAATGCTTACATCAAGTGATTGGCCAATGAACCAAGGTACTGATTTATCGGTGGGTACCCTACTGATCGTTAAACCCTTAGCACCCGGTTCACTGATTGGAAGGCAGCCTATATGGGAGTGTGACATACGCCGAATAAATAGTGACATACTCTTTGCTTGCCACACTAAGCATCTCCCTGTCGAATTCAACCCTATTTAACATAGGCTTCCTACAATTCTCCTCGATTCTTGACTTCTTGAAGTTTCTACTAGTGGACGCTGCCTCCTGCAACGTCTTCGAGATCTTCCACGCGTCACCTTCGTTGGTATGCAAGACTCCATGCTAATGCTTCAGCTTCACATTAAGAACATAAGAACATAAGAATGGAGGAACACTGCAGAAGGCCTACTGGCCCATACAAGGCAGGTCCTTATCAAAACCACCACTACCTAAGAATTTACTCCTGTACTCACGACACTAATCAAACCCAGCTGAACTCTTCTTCAGGCTGAGGGACTGACCACCTCAAAAACTATTTCCCCAAGATTGACAGACTGATTAGATTATCTTTACCTCGAGACTACTACAGCTGCCTTCAGTTTATTCTAATCTGTATTTTACTGAAGAAGCCTACCGTAAAGGCGAAACATTTTTACAATAAAGATATCCAGCCATTGAACATGTGTCTTATTCAATAACTTGTCGGCATTATATACCATTTTCAGCATGTCTCTGAGGAGCCGAACGAAAGATTTAGAAAAGTATTCTCATATGAATCATCAACACTGTCAAAGAGTGAGAGTGCACCAACGAGTACTGGACACACTACAAACAATGGGAGGAGGGTAAATAAAATAAATACTGAGTGAACTAGATACATCGACGGAAATGTGACCAGACGTCATCTCTTCATGGATTTTCAGTGAGGGAGCAAAAGAACTGTGCAACCACTATGAGTGGTCGACAACAAATCGATTAAACACGGCAACTGCCAGTAGTGGTCTGAAAAACAGTGAATGTAGTCCCGATATTTAAAAACTGGGACAAACAGATGGCAATGAATTAGAGGCCAGTTTTATAGCATGCACAGTATGTAAGGTTGTAGAGAACATTATCAGAAGAGTAGTGGAGCATCTGTAAAGAAGTGGATTCATAAAACAACAGACAGCACAGTTAATATGATGAATCTTGCCTCGCAAGTCTGCTAGAATTTTATGATAATTTGATAAGTATACACAAAAGTTAGGCAGGAGAGAGAGAGAGAGACAGACAGACAGACAGACAGACAGACAGACAGACAATAAAGTAGCACATACACACAATCTAGCATGTTCATGCAAACAGACAGACAAACAGAGAGACAGAGAGAGAGGGAAGGTTGAACTGTATATTTTCGAATTGCATGAAGACGTTCGCTACAGTACCACACAAGCAGAGAAGCAGGCAGGAATTGCAGGGACAGCCGGTGTAAGGAAACACGCCCAGTGTTTCCACCCTTTCGCCGAGAATCGAACCCGGACATTCACCGTGTGAAGCGAGAGAAACAAACCACCAGGCCATGGGGTACCGTGGCCTGGTGCCACGGTGCCACGATGTCTGGAAACAGTGTACAGGTTTGGGAAACGAAGGCTGCAAATCTCCTGAAAGAGGAGCTCGGGGTTAAATTGGTTCTGATCAATGTGCCAGAGGCAGATATCAGTTGTTGATGCACACATCAGTTGTTGAGGTACACATCGCTACAGCAAGCGCTAGAGTAAAAAAAATTAGGGTAGCTTTCAGGAACGTCAACAAGGAGGCATTCACGACCTTGTACATGACATATGTCACGCCCATCTTGGATTAGACAGTCCCAATATGGAACACTCATCTGGATAAGCATGAAAATAAGCAGGAAAAGTGCAAAGGTTTACAAATAAATAGTCCCAGAAGCTAGAGGATCAGGCACGAATAACAGGAAGGGCACTGCAAGGGATCAGAGAATACCTGACAGGGAGGCAACAACAAGTCATGGTACAGAATGAGGTATCACAGTGGGCGCCTGTGACGAGCGGGGTCCCACAGAGGTCAGTCCTAGGACCAATGCTGTTTTTGGTATATGTGAATGACATGACGGAAGGGATAGACTCAGAAGTGTCCCTGTTCGCAGATTATGTGAAGTTAATGAGGAGAATTAAATCAGATGAGGATCAGGCAGGACTACAAAGAGACCTGGACAGGCTGAACGCGTGGTCCAGCAACTGCCTCCTTGAATTTAACCCCGCCAAATGCAAAGTCATGAAGATCAGGGAAGGGCAAAGAAGACCGCAGACAGAGTATAGGCTAGGTGGCCAAAGACTGCAAACCTCACTCAAGGAGAAAGATCTTGGGGTGAGTATAATACCGAGCACATCTACTGAGGCACACATCAACCAGATAACTGCGGCAGCATACGGGAGCCTGGCAAACCTGAGAACAGCATTCCGACATCTTAATAAGGAGACATTCAGGACCTTGTACTCTGTGTACATTAGGCCCATATTGGAGTATGCAACGCCAGCTTGGAACTCTCACCTAGCCAAGCATGTAAGGAAACTAGAGTGTGTGCAAAGATTTGCAACAAGACTAGTCCCGGAGCTAAGGGGTATGTCCTACGAAGAGTGGTTAAGAGAAATCAACATGACGAAACTAGAAGACAGGAGAGATAGGGGGGGGGATATGATAATGACATATAAAATACTGAGGTGGACAGAAACAGGATGGTCCAAAGATAGGACACAGCAACAAAGGGTCACAGTTGGAAGTTGAAGATTCAGATGAACCACAGGGATGTTAGGAAGTATTTCTTCAGTCACAGAGTTGTCTGGAAGTGGAATAGTCTGGGAAGAGGTATGATAAAGCTCATGGAGCGGGAAGAGTGACCGAGTGACGAAGAGGGGTTAAGGGAAATCGGCCTGACGACACTAGAGGACAGGAGGGTTAGGGGAGACATGATAACCACATATAAAATACAGCGAGGAATAGATAAGGTGGACAGAGACAAGATGTTCCAGAGAGGGGACACAGAAACAAGGGGTCACAATTGGAAGTTGAAGACTCCTATGAGTCAAAGAGATGTTAGGAAGTATTTCTTCAGTCATAGAGTTGTCAGGAAGTGGAATAGCCTAGAAAGTAACGTAGTGGAGGCAGGAACTATACATAGTTTTAAGACGAGGTTTGATAAAGCTCTTGGAGCAGGGAGAGAGAGGACCTAGTGGCAATCAGTGAAGAGGCGGGGCCAGGAGCTATGAATCGACCCCTGCAACCACAAATAGGTGAGTACACTCACACACACACACAAACACAAACATTCACACATGCATATACAATACTAAAAGTACACACAGCAACGTACAGGTCATATGTCTGCTTGACAGGCGAGGACGATTTATACTGGGTTTTAAAATATATGAAAGTTGGGTGAAAATTAAACATCAGAGCAACATTTTAACATGGCATGTTCTTTAATTTGGTATTTTTTTTCAATAATGGAAAAGGCCTATGTAAAATACTGGTAAGAAGACTCTGTTGCATTTATATGGAGCCATTATTTATGATGTTTTTTCACCGAGTGGACCTTATGAATAATAATAATAATAATAATAATAATAATAATAATAATAATAATATTAATAATAACAATAAATATAATAATAATAATAATAATAATATATTTATTTACTACAAGTACACATACAAGGTATACAGGCCTAGCTGACATCAATGACATACTACTATATAGGAAGCCCCTTGTTATGCTTAGCATTTCGGGCAAATTAGGTCAGTGTCCCAGGATGCGACCCACACCAGTCGACTAACACCCAGGTACCCATTTTACTGATGGGTGAACGTAGACAACAGGTGTAAAGAAACACCCAATATTTCTACCTTGGCTGGGAATCGAACCCAGACCCTCGCCTTGTGAAGCGAGAGTTTTAGCCACCAGAGCCACAAATATACATAGTTTGTAAAGAGTGTGAGTAAATATGGATTAGTAAGTACAAGTAAGTGAAGAGCCAGTGAAGAGCCAGTGAAGTGCCAGTGAAGTGCCAGTGAAGAGCCAGTGAAGTGCGAGTCATGTCACATTGATTCCCGAAAGTCCTAGAAGTTTTCTAACAAGAATTTCTCCTGAAACGTTGGAAATTATTGTTGTGGTTGAAGTTGATAGAGACAGTGACGAGTGCAGAGTGACGAGTGCAGAGTGACGAGTGCAGAGTGACGAGTGCAGAGTGACGAGTGCAGAGTGACGAGTGTAGAGTGACGAGTGCAGAGTGACGAGGGCAGAGTGACGAGTGCAGAGTGACGAGTACTCACCTAATTGTGGTTGCAGGGGTCGAGACTCAGCTCCTGGCCCCGCCTCTTCGCTGTCTGCTACTGGGTCTCTGCTCTCCCTGCTCCATGAGCTTTATCATACCTTGTCTTAAAACTATGTATGGTTCCTGCCTCCACTATATCTTTCTCTAGTCCATTCCACTTCCTGACTACTCTGTGGCTGAAGAAATGTTTCCTGACATCCCTTTGACTCATCTGAGTCTTCAGCTTCCAGTTGTGTCCCCTTGTTTCTGTGCAGAGTGACGAGTGCAGAGTGACGAGTGCAAAGTGACGAGTGTAGAGTGACGAGTGCAGAGTGACGAGTGCAGAGTGACGAGTGCAGAGTGATGAGTGCAGAGTGACGAGTGCAGAGTGACGAGTGTAGAGTGACGAGTGCAGAGTGACGAGTGAGAGTGACAGAGTGCATAGTGACGAGTGCATAGTGACGAGTGACGAGTGCAGAGTGACGAGTGCAGAGTGACGAGTGCAGAGTGACGAGTGCAGAGTGACGAGTGCAGAGTGACGAGTGCAGAGTCAAAGACCCTTCGTCTCTGGGCGACGTCTACTTTGACAATTTATTAAAAGGATGTGAGTGTTCCAATGTAACATGCAGACATTATTACTGTTGTCTGTCCCACTGGTATTTTGGTGTTTCAGATTCATTGGAGAAAGTTACTCGCTATCTTACCATCGTTGATTTCATCACATTTCTCACATAGAATATATGTATAACTTATCTTTAGCTGGAGTTTCAGTTCTTATGGATTAGATATATAAAAAAAGTTTTAGAAATCAGATTTTAAATCGCGTTCATTTGCACGGAATCTGCATCTCGTGGTGAATTGTTCAGACTGGTGTAGTTTAGTGAACACTTGTTTGAGGAAAATACATTTTTCATCATTGCTACTGCAGATACGGACACACTCCAAGAAAAAATACCTAGAAGAACACAGAGTTTAGTCTTGGTGTTCTGTTTGAGTTAGTGGAGAAACTCATGTTTGTTTTGACATTCTAATAAAGGTTGAAGCCAGACTTTCTTAACAAAACACAAAGGAAAAGAAGTTTATTATTAGACTGCTTCACAGTGTGAATGTTTGAAAGATCAGATCAGGTTGAGTATTTTTTTTTTTTAGAGCGAAAACGTCAGATCTCGGCAAAGAAAGAAACCCATAGTTAAGTCCAAACTGTTGGAAGGAGTCATCGATGAAGAAACAATTATAATGGACGTGTTATTCAATAACACCATTGAAATCATTGGCAGGAACAGGTAGATCAAAAACAACAACAGACTTAACATGCTCTCCATTGCCTCTTCTTCCATCAATTACATCGCCAGAGAGAAACACCACCAGCGTAACTTTACTGCAGGCGTTTACACCATCCTATATGACAAATGTGCCAAACTCTAAGCAGATGATACATTCAGAGTTTTAGATCACCAGTACCCTGGCAGACCAGGCAACCTTACCCGGAGTATACCTGGAGGTTGTTTCGGGGTCAACGCCTCCGCGGCCCGATCCATGATCAAGCCTCACGGTGGATCACGGCTTGATCAACCTGGTTGTCACTTCCGATCGCACGCAAACCGACGTACGAACCACAGCTCGGTTGATCTGGAACTGATTGAAGGTGCCTGTTCAACTCCCAGGGGTCTATTGATAATCCCTTTTATGTGTACTGGGATGCAGTTGAACAATTTTGGGCCCCTGACACTTACTGTGTTGTCTCTTAGCGTAATCATGTCACCCTTGCTTTTCACTGGGGGAATGTTCCACCTCCTGCTAAGTCGTTTTCTTACGTAGGGAATGAGAATTGTATCTTGTGGAACAGAGCTTTCCCCTGCAGGCGCTTCTGATTATACCCTGTTTACTACTTATCTTTGTATTCTATTTGTTAGGAAGCTATAGATCCCTCTACCCAACTTTCCTGTTATTCATTTATCACGTATTTTTTTGTGTTCTATTACACCATGATCGCATTTGTCAAAGGCTTTCACAAAGTCTGTGTATACTACATCTACATATTGTTTGTCCTCCAGTGCATCCAAGACCATGTCATAATGGTCCAGTAATTGTGAGAGGCAGGAGCGACTTTCTCTAAACCCAGGCTGCCCTGGGTTGTGCAGTTTTTGGGAATCCAAGTGGTTGGCGATCTTGCTTCTCAGAACCCTTTCGAAGATTGTTTTGATGTGGGACGTTAGTGCTATCGGTCTGTAATTTTTTACAATTGCTTTACTGCTACGTTTTTGGAGTAGGGCTATATCTGCTGCTTTCAGTGACTGTCGAATAACCCCTGTGTGTATGACCACTCTCCATGGAATATTTAAGGCACTAGAAAATGGTTTCTCGCAGTTCTTGATGAACACGGAGTGCCACGAGTCTTGGCCTGCATAACACATTTGTTTTCTAACATCTATTTAATAAACTGGAATAGAACAACTAGTTGCCAAAGAAGACGACAACCAGAGACGATAAACATTTGAACCTACAGTTTAACTGAACATCTTGCTAGAAAACTTCTAGCACTTTAGAGAATCAAGGTTATACCCGAGTTTACCTCACTGCTAGTTACTACTTTATACAGTATCTTCTCACCCTTCCGGATTTATCACTTTATGAGTTGATAAAGTCCAGTGCGTTGACTTTATAAACTTTTAAACTTCGATATTATATAATATTATTGATTCAATTTAACAGATAATAAGAGTGCATATTCACTGTGATGTGTATATCTTTCAGAGCATATACACCTTCATTATTATATGAAGAGACATATACCGAGGTATATATCTCTACATATACTCTGTAAAATGTATTTCACTCAAGGAATTTACAATGTGAAGTGTATATATCTCAGTGTACAAGCAAATTTCTTCTTCTGTACGTTGTGTATAGGTGTACATCTCTCAGTGTATATACACTGTGAGTTATAAATATCTCGTTAAAATTGGTGTTAATGTGCACACAACCATTAACTCCAGAGTAGTGGATTTAACATCCGAACTTCATTAAGACGAAACTGACCTTTTTAAAACAAGAATGAGTTATCATTTTCAAGAGATTTAGATCATGTTAGTGAACAGCTAGAAGTGACTCACTTCTAAGCCAACTTGATTGTTAGAGTACATGAAACACTAGTTTGATTAACGTCACTCTCCTTCCCACGCCCTTTATCTCCTTTCATCTTTATTTCCTGCTCTTTTCATATCCTATGTTACTTTATGTCATTTCCACTTTCTATCTCTCTCTTTAGCGCACTTTACGTCCTATTTACATGTTTGTCAGCACTTTTACTCTGTTCCATCGCTTCATCCAAAATTTTATATCCTTTCCGCTGTCTCCATTGTCTTTCTGCGTTCCTTATGTTCTTTCTACGCTCTTTATTTTCTTTAGGTGCTCTTTACGTCCTTCTGTACTGTTTACGGCCTTCAAGCGCTCATTATATCCTCTCCGTATTCTTTAATTCCTTGCCGTCCTCTATATTCCTCACATATTCTTTACATTCCTTCAATACTCATAACATTCTTCAAGTCTTCATTCTGTCCTTTCTTTCTTTTCCTTGGTCTTCATATTTTTCCTATATTCTCTCTTTCCTTCCCTTGCTCTTAGTCTTATTCCCGTGTTCTTTTTGTTCTTCCTATGATCTTTATGCCCATTCCGTATTCTGCCTTTTTTCCCAGTGGACACTCTTTTCTTCCCACTCTTTGTATGTCCTCCCCTTTTTCTTTCTTCTCTTTCCATTTTTTTCTGTTCTTTCCTTTTTTCTTCTCTTCTTTCCCTTCCCTTTCTACCATTCCTCTTCTTTTGATGCTTTTCCCGATCTCTTTATGCTCGTTCCGTATTATTTGTGTCCTCAACTACTACGCAAATTCTTCCATTAATCTTTATGTCACTCGGTTGTTAATGGGTTCTGGTTCTCTCTTTCCGATTTTGGTGGTGTTGTAATATTTATAACAGACTTTTCTTGTTGCAATACATAGTTTGGTGCTACTGTGGTATAAAGTTTGGTGCTACTGTGGTATAAAGTTTGGTGCTACTGTGGTATAAAGTTTGGTGCTACTGTGGTATAAAGTTTGGTGCTACTTTGGTATAAAGTTCGGTGCTACTGTAATATTAAGTTCACGGAGCTGCAATACACACAGTGGTTTGGTGGACAATAAAAGACACAATACCGTGCCTGGAACACTACACAAATAACCCGCATTCAAAAGCTCTTTTGTATGCGGGTTATTTTCTAACTCTTTTTCAACTTTCCTAATATAAATCTTACTCGTGGCATTCTCTCTGTAGATGCCTTCCTTTCTCATTACGTTGCCAAATGCTTCGAACTTCAGAACTCTCGTGATTTGACCTGATTTTTGATATCCTCCTCTCCTTACCTCTTCTTCTTTCCTATATTTTCTTTACCATTACTTTCTTCTTCCTAGGTTGGTTTTGTCCTCTGAGTGTCCCTCCCTGGGTGTTTGTTCTACCCTCGTCCACCATTACCTCTCCTGCAGTGCTCCTCATTCTGTTTTTCTTGTTCTTTAACTACCTCTACTACTGCTGCTGCTGCTACTACTAGTAATACTACTCCTACTATTACTACTTACTACTGCTACTACTACTAGTGGTGAGAACACTAGCCTCTACTACTAGTGGTGAGAGCACTAGCCTCTACTACTAGTGGTGAGAGCACTAGCCTCTACTACTAGTGGTGAGAGCACTAGCCTCTACTACTAGTGGTGAGAGCACTAGCCTCTACTACTAGTGGTGAGAGCACTAGCCTCTACTATAGTGGTGAGAGCACTAGCCTCTACTACTAGTGGTGAGAGCACTAGCCTCTACTACTAGTGGTGAGAGCACTAGCCTCTACTACTAGTGGTGAGAGCACTAGCCTCTACTACTAGTGGTGAGAGCACTAGCCTCTACTACTAGTGGTGAGAGCACTAGCCTCTACTACTAGTGGTGAGAGCACTAGCCTCTACTACTAGTGGTGAGAGCACTAGCCTCTACTACTAGTGGTGAGAGCACTAGCCTCTACTACTAGTGGTGAGAGCACTAGCCTCTACTACTAGTGGTGAGAGCACTAGCCTCTACTACTAGTGGTGAGAGCACTAGCCTCTACTACTAGTGGTGAGAGCACTAGCCTCTACTACTAGTGGTGAGAGCACTAGCCTCTACTACTAGTGGTGAGAGCACTAGCCTCTACTACTAGTGGTGAGAGCACTAGCCTCTACTACTAGTGGTGAGAGCACTAGCCTCTACTACTAGTGGTGAGGCACTAGCCTCTACTACTAGTGGTGAGAGCACTAGCCTCTACTACTAGTGGTGAGAGCACTAGCTCTCTACTACTAGTGGTGAGAGCACTAGCCTCTACTACTAGTGGTGAGAGCACTAGCCTCTACTACTAGTGGTGAGAGCACTAGCCTCTACTACTAGTGGTGAGAGCACTAGCCTCTACTACTAGTGGTGAGAGCACTAGCCTCTACTACTAGTGGTGAGAGCACTAGCCTCTACTACTAGTGGTGAGAGCACTAGCCTCTACTACTAGTGGTGAGAGCACTAGCCTCTACTACTAGTGGTTAGAGCACTAGCCTCTACTACTAGTTGTGAGAGCACTAGCCTCTACTACTAGTGGTGAGAGGACTAGCCTCTAAAACTAGTGGTGAGAGCACTAGCCTCTACTACTAGTTTTGAGAGCACTGGCCTCTACTACTAGTGGTGAGAGCACTGGCCTCTACTACTAGTGGTGAGAGGACTAGCCTCTACTACTAGTGGTGAGAGCACTGGCCTCTACTACTAGTGGTGAGAGGACTAGCCTCTACTACTAGTGGTGAGAGCACTGGCCTCTACTACTAGTGGTGAGAGCACTAGCCTCTACTACTAGTGGTGAGAGCACTAGCCTGGAAGTTACAAGCACTACCTTCCATAAACTGGAGCACTCACCCTCTCCCTGAGTTCTACAACAATTACAATTTGGAGGGGAAACTCTGCGTGTTGCAACTAAGCTCAGTTAATTCCGTAGCTTTACCTCGTCTTCACGCCAGTCTCTTTAAATAACCCGCATCTCTCTTCACCATTCTCCTCCTGTATTTAAAGTCATGTTTTGGTGTTGCTTTTGCTTGGCTAAATTCAACTCAACGCGAAGAAAATTTTCATCTAATTTTGTTTCTGTTCTTATAAGGAAATTTTGTTTACATTTTTCTAAGTATTCGTCCAATAACAACAGCAATGTTCTTTATATGGAAGGCATTGTAACTTCCAGAGTCACTAATGATGTTTTAATATAATGTTGTTATAATTAATATTAATACTCGTATTTTATTAATATTATTATTATTATTATTATTATTATATTCATTAATATTTTCAAATGATTTTTGGTACTTTATTTTTTAATATTATGCTGGTTTAAATAAATAGGTACCTGATCATCAACCTGCCTGTTGCCTTCCTCCTATCTGCTGCCTTCCTCCTGTTGCTGCCTTCCTCCTGTCTGCTGCCTTCCTCCTGTCTGCTGCCTTCCTCCTGTCTGCTGCCTTCCTCCGTCTGCTGCCTTCCTCCTGTCTGCTGCCTTCCTCTTGTCTGCTTCCTTCCTCCTGTCTGCTGCCTTCCTCCTGTCTGCTGCCTTCGTCCTGTCTGCTGCCTTCCTTCTGTCTGCTGCCTTCCTCCTGTCTGCTGCCTTCCTCCTGTCTGCTGCCTTCCTCCTGTCTGCTGCCTTCCTCCTGTCTGCTGCCTTCCTTCTGTCTGCTGCCTTCCTCCTGTCTGCTGCCTTCGTCGTTATCCTGGCGAGTTACCAGCGACTGTGGTTTCTGATACTTGAGGTTCCTTGATCTTTGTATTTATAGTTTTTATGTCTGTATCCTCTGGATTTCCTAGGATTTGGGAATTTTGGCCCATGGATTTCTGGCGCTCTGCAATTCATTGGGTTCCTAGTCCTTTAGATCCTGACTCTTATGGTTGTTTTTTCTTAACATTTGAGTCTCTTGCTGTATGTACTTGTAATATCTGGTTATTTGTCCATGGAATCCAAGCCAATGGATATGCTGCTCAGTGGATTACTAGACCTTCGGACTGTTAGCCCCAGTCGACCCTGACTCTTTGTGGTAACTTTTCACCTTTTGTGGTTCTAGATTTTGGGATTCCTAGCTAGCTCTTTGGGTTACAAGCACTTATGGTTTAGAGAACTTCATGTTCCTAGTAATAGTATGAATGAGTCCGCATCCAGTCTAGTTCGTCCCGTCTCTTCACTTTATACTAAATTAGTAACAGTTATCAAGTGACTCACTTGAACATTCAGTTTTCATCTGTGTCGCCTAGTTCAGGTTCCTCATGTCTTTCTTTATCCACTCTCTCCGTATTCATGAGTACGTAATGCATCGTGGTTATGACTCCGTTAAACCTTTCTCCTCCTGTGTCATGAGATTTCCCAGGAATCATCGTTAATTAACATAATAAATCTAGAAGGAAATGCGTAGTGGCTGCTGCCATTGAAATATCAAGTGACAAATAGAAGACCAAAGGATATTTCAAGAATAAATATTCTATTGTGATCCGAAAGATTATAAATGAATACTTTGATAATTAACTCCACATGATGTAACATAAATCGTATAATACAGATGTCATATATATTGAGATGACAAGGGCCTTACCTTTACCTTTGATATACCTTTGAAGAGTTTCGAAAGTTTATCTACTCTCTGAGCCCGGCCATGGGCCAGGCTTGTCTGGTGCTTGCCTGGTCAACCAGGCTGTTGCTGCTGGAGGCCCGCTGCCCCACATATCCATCACAGCCGTGGTTTCAGCCGTGTTTCGGATATATTCTGGTAAGATGTTGAATAGTCTGGGACCCCGGATGTTAATACAGTGCTCCCGAATTGTCTCCACCGCACCCCTGCTCCTCACTGGGTTTATTTTACACTTCCTCCCTCAAGTACTTTCCAGGTATATATTATCATGTATCTCTCTCTCCTCCGCTCCAATGAGTACATGTTCAAGACTTGAAGGCGTTCCCAATAATTTAGATGTTTCAATGGCTCAATGTGAGCCGTAAACGATCTCTGAATTTGTTCCAGCTCTGATATTTCTCCTGCTTTGAACGGGGCCGTCAGCACTGAGCAGTATTCTAAGTGAGGGAGCACTAGCGATTTGAACAATGTCACCATCGGCATTATTTCCCTTGTTTTGAAAGTTCTCAATACCCACCCCGTCATCTTCCTGGCTGTTGTGATCTTTGTCTTGTTATGGTCTTTAAAAGAAAGATCAGCAGACATAATTATGCCCAAGTCATTTACGTGTTCTTTTCGTTCTATGTGGTGACCCTCTTGCGTTTTGTATATAGTGTTCCTTTTGAGTTCTTCATTTTTTCCATACCTAAGCAGCTGAAACTTATCACCATTGAAAGTCATGTTGTTCTCCACTGCCCACTGGAAAACCATGCTTATGTATTCCTGTAATTTTTCAGTGTCCTCTACCGAAGTGACTTTCATACTTATTTTAGTGTCATCTGCAAATGATAATACAAAAGTGTGCCGGGTGTTTTTATCTATGTCTGCTATGAGGATGAGAAACAACAGAGGAGCCAGGACAGTGCCTTGGGGCACTGAGCTTTTGACCTCGCTGATGCTGGATCTTGCCCTGTTCACTACTACTTTTTGTGTTCTGTGTGTTAGGAACTCGAAAATCCATCTGCCTACCTTCCCCGTAATGCCCATGGCCCTAATTTTGTGCGCTAACACTCCATGATCGCAATTGTCAAAACGCCTTTGCAAAATCTGTTAATCACATCTTCGTTTTGGTCGTCTTCCAATACCTCCGTAATTCTGTCATAATGGTTCAGCAGCTGTGACAGGCATGATCGTCCCGCTCTAAAAGCCATGCTGGTTTGGGTTATGTTGGTTGTGCTATTCCATGAACTTTGTAATCTGCCGTCTCATCACTTTTTCAAAGATTTTTATGTGAGAAGTTAGGGCTACTGGTCTGTAATTTTTAGCTAGTGCTATACTACCTCCCTTATGCAAAGGAGCTATGTCTGCACTCTTTAAGGCCTCCGGTATTTAACCTAGATCTAAGCTCTTCTCCATAGATTACTAAGTGCTCTTGCTAATGGTACTTTGCACTTCTTTATAAATAGAGCATTCCATGAATCTGGTCCAGGTGATGAGTGAGTGGGCATGTTGTCCATTTCTTTTTCGAAATCTATGGGATTTGTACTAATGCCATTTAGTTGGTCTGCGCGGCCTTCTGCTGGAGTGAAAAATATTTCTGCATTTTCTACTTTGCTGCCATTTAGTGGGTTGCTGAACACCGACTCATACTGTTCTTTTAGGATTTCACTCATTTCCTGTTCATCGTCAGTATACGAATCTCCTCTCAATAATGGTCCAATTCTACCGGTAGTTCTTAGCTTGGATTTTGCATAGAAATAGAAATATTTTGGGTTTCTTGCAATATCATGTATGGCTCTTTGTTCCCTTTGTACTTCTTCTGTCAGGTATGACATCTTAAGTTTTTGCTCTAATTCAGTGATCTCTAGGTTAAGACTATTTATCCTCTGTTGCAACATATTTGTGTTTTTCAACAATTCAGTAACCCGTTTTCTTCTTCTGTACCATCTTCTACGCTCTCTTTCTCTATCTGATCTTCTTCTGTACCATCTCCTACGCTCTCTCTCTCTATCTGATCTTCTTCTGTACCATCTCCTACGCTCTCTCTCTATATCTGATCTTCTTCTGGGTTTCCTCATACGAGTCAGGTCCACCAAATTACGTTAATCAATAGATTTTATTAAGTAGCTCTTAAGGAAATGATATAAAATAATGACAAGTAGATGAGTAAGACACATGAGCCATATTTGAGTACCGTTGTTGTTAAAACATTCTGCCTACACAGTAGACTTCTTCAGTCAGGTGTAGATGCGACGCAAAATTACATAAGAACATAAGAATGGAGGAACACTGCAGAAGGCCTACTGGCCCATACAAGGCAGGTCCTTATCAAAACCACCACTACCTAAAAATTTATTCCCGTACTCACGACACAAATCAAACCCAGCCCTCCACTCTATATTTGTCCAATCTCTTTAAAGCCACCCAAGGTCCTAGCCTCTATCACAGTACTCGGAAGATTGTTCCACGCATCTACAACTCTGTTCGAAAACCAGTACTTGCCTATGTCCTTTCTAAATCTAAATTTATCCAATTTAAATCCGTTATTTCTCGTTCTTACTTGGTTCGATATCCTCAGTATTTTATTAATATCTCCTTTGTTTATGCCCATCATCCACTTGTACACCTCGATGATATCTCCCCTCATTCTACGTCTCTCCAGAGAGTGGAGATTCAACGCTCTAAGTCTATCTTCATACGGGAGATTTCTTATACTGTAAATCATTTTAGTCAACAGTGATGGGGGTCGGTCACTCAACCTTTGTAGAAGTAGTTTTTTAACGTAGTCAGTCCCTCAACCTGTGCAAGAGTGTGGCTGAGATAATGACCACTTCGAAAACTATTTCTTCAAGGTTAATAGACTGATCACATCAACGATGCCACACTGTTGCACATGTGTTCTATTTGTAAGTAGTTCTCTTTGACTGGCTTACTTAATTCCATGACACATGGTATATATCTTAATCATATTTATCAAGGCAAATTTTCGGTTTAAAATGTAGTTCTTGGGCAAAAGGAAAGAAGGAAGGATCCATCAAACGAATGAACAGTGTTCTTTTGAAAGTAACATAGAAATTCCGGAATAATTCAAGAAATCTGCACAATCATTGATTATGTTATTCAATTACTGCATATTCACCAACTAACTTAATTGATACTTCATGAATTAGTGTAAGAGACAGGTTTAATAAATTATTCTATGTAATTATCTTCAATTACGTTAATTCATTTAAAGCGCTCATGATCAAGCACGATCAGCCATTTAAAGCGCTCATGATCAAGCACGATCAGCCATTTCTACCACTACTTCAGACTATTCTTTTCAGACTGGCACCTCAGTGGATTTTGTTGTAAATTTCTTACAAGACGGAATTATAATTGCAGTAGTGTGATAAAATAAGACATTTATTTGGAAAATTAATGTTTATTTGAAAAATAAATGGCAATGATATGACAATTGATTTAATAAGAGATATGACTACACTTTGCTTTTATAAACATTGCTACCAGGTTCAGCATGGCATCGACCAATGTCGAACACATTTTGGCAAGTTCTTCGTGGTGGTACCAGGTCCTAATAACAACATCTACTAGCTTCTCCACAGCTGAACAGTTCTGTTTCGCGATCCTGCCTTTGGTTATTGCCAATAGATTCTCAATTGGATTGAGGTCAGGAGAGTTTCCAGGTCAGTTTAGAACGCTTAGCTCTCAATCTTCGAAGAACGTCCGCATTTTTCTGGAAGTGTGGCCTGGAACATGATCATGCTGGAAAATGTCTTCTTCATCAGAAAAGTCTTTATCCACAATGGGACGCAAATGAGTTGCCAGGATTGCTTGGTGTTTGTCACTCTTCATCGTTTCCTCAATAACATCAAGCCATCCAGAGCCTTTAGCAGTAAAACTACCCCAAAACATCTTAGGTAAGTATTTTGGCGTTTGTTGAATGTGAATGTTCCGAAGAAGTTCTTCTTTGGTCCGTCTCACTTACGTGTACCCATGTACTTCAAAATGTTCCTCATCTGAAAATGTAATTTATCTCCATTCATCTGTCGTCCATTCCTTATGATCGAATGCCTATCACAACAGTTTTTTCTTCATAGCAGCAGTCAATAGTTGTTCCTTTACCGGTTTTCTGGCAGTTCTGTCAACTTGAAGGAGCCTTCGTCAACAGTAGATCTTTGCTGGTTTTCTTGCGAACCTTCACGCTATTTCTTATGAAAACCTTGTCAACGTGAGGTGTTGTTTTGCGTGTTCTCTCACATCTTCCTCGATGCAGTGCTCCACAATCACCAGTGTCATCTGCTCTCTTCAAAATGTGACCAACAGTTGACTTTCATAGGTTCAAATTTTCGGCAGTCTGTCAGATACTCAAATCAGCATGTTTTCCAAGAGCTACAATTCTTGCATGCTTCCTAGGTGTAACATCCATCATGAATTTCAGCGGAAATCATGAATTCAAAGGAAGAATTTAGCGAAACCACATTCCCTCACTGGGCACCCTTGAAGGAATAGTCTTACAAAACAACAGCTTATGTAGCACCACACCTGGATGGTTGACAAAAGTCAGTAGCAAACTCTTATGGAAAGAAAAGAACCCAAACTACATCAAATTAAGCCGGAGACTAAGATATAATCATAAAATTGACTCATGTCCCAATTAATTTGCACACTACTGTATATAAAAAAAAATGATTTGCATAATAGGCATTTTTTTCGTAAAAAAAAGTTAGAAGCAGGGACTGCTTAGCAATGAGGGCATTGTAAATATTAAATGTGATCTTGTGTGCTCTCTGGTATACAGGACAGTTTATTCAGTCAAGAGGTATCTGTCCTTGAGGTGTATGTGATCGATTGCCAGTCATATAAGTGTAATTTCCCATATATGACAATGTTGGAAAATAGATGGCAAGGAACCTTCTTGCGGTTTTCTGGACTCTAATTTGGACCAATTCTGTCGCCCAGCTATTAAAGAATAACCTTAGAAGGTATTATTGTACCTTAGAGGTATTGTGGGTAGATCCTGAATGGAGAATCGAGCAGCAGAGAATGTATAATGGTTACCGTGAACACCAGTGTGTCCAGGAACTCAACTAAACCAGGATATCATTGCCTTTGATACATATACTATGCAATCGTTGTGTAGGCGATTCGAATTTCTGAAAAGCGTGTATTAAAGGAGCAGGTGAACATAGTTGCAGTATATATACTTGCATCGAATAATTCAAATATATCTGATGTAAAAGTGTAATTGACTTTAGTGAATGTCCCGGGATTAGTCTACCTGGGGGATAATAGCCGTAGACCCTACTTCATCTGGGAATCATTAAGCTAGCTATGTGCACTGCCATGGAATATAAATGTGATTAAAAGCGTAAAAGCGAAATAGTGCAAGAGGTTTTAGGCATTGAAGAGGAGGGGAAACAAACCTCAATCTTTGGGAATTTCAAAGGGAGTAAGGAAAATTCCATTCTGAGTAAATTTATAGATGTGGTAAAAAAGTTGTTGGCAGAGTTCGAATGCGGAGATAAAAAGGGTTGTAACAAAAGGGGGTAGGATTAAAAACTTAAAGTTGCTAACATCTGTCATTATTTTGATCGTAAGAGGATCGTGACGGTTGTGCAAGTAAATAAATAGCGAAGAAAATGGACGTTACAAGCTTTCCATTGTTTATAGGTTAGAAACTGGCCCACAGTACGATAGTACCAGATGCCTCACACAACACGTTTCAAACGAATTGGGATAGCGCATCCCTGTTGCCACCAGGGTACGTATTTCTCATAATAAGAAGCGTAGATGCTGAGAGAAAGAAGGCGATGAAGTACTGCTACAGCTCCTGTACATGGTTTACCATGTATAAAGTGCCCTATCTGCACATTCAAATTGTCATTGATGGAAGTTGTGCGAACGTTTGTGAAAGTTGAAAGTAATGAGGATTAATTTTGTGATAATTTATTACGGAGCAGCTGAAATCTAATACAACGGTGGTTATTCTGTGAAGAATCAAAATAGAAGAGAGATTAAGTGTGTTAGTTTTCAGGTGAGTAATTCAAGATATGGACAGGGAAAGGGACCCATCCAGAGCAGATCATGATAGCTAAGTTGCCTAATAAATGGAGAGGTAATGGAGAGGATGATATATGTAATGTATACCAGAACTTGCATTATATATATATATATATATATATATATATATATATATATATATATATATATATATATATATATATATATATATATATATATATATATATATATATATATATATATATCAATAAGAACACTGTGACTAGCCAAGGATTCGAACCCATGTTGTTTTGGCCCTCCTCATGGTGAGCGAAAACTCCATGACGCTCTAACCCACAGGACCACCAAATCCTACAAAGAATCACACACCCAGCAGAGCTAGGTGTTTTAACGTGATCCGAGGACATACAGTGATATGGGTGCCTCTGAGCTAATTTCATTCTCCTCCCCGTTTGGTGTACTAGCCTCAACAAGCAGTATTTTATATTACTGTACCAATGAACGAATGGTATTGATCATTGACAACACTGCGACTAGCCTAGGATTCGAACCCATGTTGTTTTGGCCCGCCTCATTATGTTATCGATCAATACCACTCATTCTTTGTAGGATTTGGTGGTCCTGTGGGTTAGAGCTTCATGTGGTTTTCGCTCACCATGAGGCTGGCCAAAACAACATGGGTTCGAATCCTTGGCTAGTCGCAGTGTGTTGTTATTGATATTAGAGAATGCGGATCATCACTGCTCACAAGACGTGCACTTCCGATGTCTTACTTATAATACACAGTTTAAATTCTTGTTGACGGATACAAATATGGATAACCTAGGAGATACATATTTAAAATTTTCAAAACGTCTCCATCTATTCTTTGATATGCCACTGTAATTCCATCATTATTATTTATTAGTAATGCAGTGGTTTAGGAGAGTTAGAGTTAACTATAGACTTGACTGATCAACGAAGACGATATGTGGTGGTAAAGGCAGCGGGGCAACGAGAGATTGGTTTGTGATAAATTGTTGACTGTCATTAGCAAATTGATGTGAAGTGACTTAAAAAGTAGAAGATTGATAAGTGCTCATAGAGTGACTGAGGAATTTAATATTCAGGTCAGAGCTGTGTGATATGTTTTGGGCGTTTAGCAGACTGCGTCAGAATAAAAGGTATGATGAAATAATAAAGATAGGGATAGAAGAATTATGTATACCTGGAGGGGATTTAGGGGTCAACGCTCCCAAGGCCCGGTCTGTGACCAGGACTCGTAGTTAGAAGAATAGGGGATGTTGTGTGGTGTTTGGTGTCTTAAGGGATGGAGAAGTTCGTACGGACAGGACTGACCCTTTGCATGTGGAGAGGGTATAAGAGAAGCGCTGGTAAGCAAAAAATTCAGCGACTGTCTTAGATGTAGAAAGGGTGAGAGTAGGGGCAGTGTATGATGTAGTAATACAGCGAGTGGATGCACAAATACAATTACAAGTCACCTTTATTTTAAAACTGCTTTACAAAACATTCAACAATCTAAAGGCGTATGAAAATGCATAGCATCGGAGGTATATATTATTTTAGGCCGTCACTGTGTTGACGGAGGCGGGGGGTCGGGTTGTTGTGGAATCACGGCATGATGGTATGATAAACATTGTTTTTCCTTCAAGCATTGAATCTCACTTTCTTGAAGGAAAACCGCGAAACGAAGGGAATGTGAGAGGATGTTTGTGACTGTAAATTGTGCAAGATGGAGAACAACCAAATACTGATTATGATCAGCCTCTCTGGGCATGCTTCCTATGACCAACAATACTTTTTTGGGTTGCCGCAGCACCAGAACTTGCGGCAGTGTGTTACGATACAGTATCGTAACACACTCTCACTTCAAGCGATAAACGTCCTTGTAGACTGAGGTCGTTAGTACAAGGCCACCTAATTTAATTCAGAAACATTGCTCTGGTATCTTGCTCGCCAACGAGCGGAAAGAGCGCAGTCACGGTATTATTGTGTGTGGGAGAAGAGCGATCCCACACTGGAGTGTTAGAGCGCACTAACAATGGTACTACCATTAGCAAGGGAACGCAGGTGTTTAGCAAGGGAACGCAGGTGTTTAGCAAGGGAACGCAGGTGTTTCTGAGCAGCCTCGCTGTCAGGGAAATAATTCCCTGTTTAGAAAATTATTTCACTGGAAAAAAAATATAAACAAATATGTTCAAAATGAAGTAAAATAAAAAGAATGATTTTTTTTTTTTCAGAGATATTAATGTAATAAAAAGAGAGAGAGAAATCGACATCGTAGACAGCCAGGATATGAAACTTCAGTTGAGTCTCTAAGAAAAGTCTTGAGATTTATCCCTCGGTAAAGCCGCAAGACTTTCCTTTCCACTTTCTTGGTTCAGAGAAAGTTGTCTCTCGAAGGTGACAAATTTCATGGACGGTTGATGTTGCATCAAGTATCAATTTGAGAGATGGTTGCATGGTTGCACAGTCCAGATATAAATGCAGAACCTCCAAGGAATGGTAGAGTAGACGTGGCAGTTGTCTTCCTCTCCTTAATAGACAAATAATTCTTTTAGTGTTACTGGTCTCTAATCTGATCCAATATGCCAGCGCTGTATGATCCCTGTGGGTTTAGCGCTTAGTTATGATTATAATAATAATAATAATAATAATATTAATAATGCTCCAATATGCCCTGGCATTCCGCAGCTGACCAGACGGTAACAAAAGTTGATATCAGAGACACAGGTTTCCAGATAGTCTAAAACACATTAGTCTCTGAAGGAAAAAAAATAGAAGAAATAATGAAATTACTTTTTACTTTACGGTAAATAAAATAATTTCGGGTAAACAAACACTAATATTAGCATCTTAAGCGTAATTTAAAACAACCCAAAACATGGAAGAGCAAGTTAGATTACCTTCCTGATAAGGAGAATGGTTGAGAGTGATTTGCCTATTCTCACTATAGACAAATATAAGGTGAAGGTGACAATGCACATGCCAGAAGATTCAGAAGCCCTCAACTACAAATATGCCCAAAAAATACCATAACTCATCCAATTAAGGTTGCAATTGCTGGAAAATACCTAAATAACTATATTTATTAGCTTCCCCTTCAACTCACACTCTGTGTCATTCGCTTTGTATCATTTACTGTGTTGAAAGAGATTTTTGGCAGATGATGTGAAGGTTTTGTCCAACGTGATGATCGCTTTCATTAGTTATAAATACTGAAGGCTCGAGGGCGAACTGGAACTGGATTTGACCTGAGCGTCGGTAAGGTGGGGAAGGAAGAAGTATGGGTAAGGAAGAAGGATGGGTAAGGAAGAAGGATGGGTAAGGATGGAAATTGGGAAATAGGTGGGATGGGGGGGGAGAGGTTAGGGTTGTAAAGGTAAGTGGCCTATCCACTTTGGTGCAACATAATATGTGTGTGTGTATGTAGAGTAATACATAAGTAAATTTTAAGAGGAGGATATGCCTTTATCCCATCAGTCGCACACAGGTACACTGTTGTCTCATAGCATGTGACTGAGTTGGAAGAAAGCATATTATTTGAAGTACATTTTTTTTTTATTTTATTTTTTTTTTCTTCAGGCAAGTCTGCTGCAACAGGTGGTATTTGCTGGGCTATTCGGTGTTGCTGGATGGTAGCCCGGAGCTGGTCAAGCAGTTTCTGCTGCAACAGGTGGTAGTTGCTGGGCTCATGATGTTATTGGTGGTTAGCCCGGAGCTGACAAGCTGTTTCTGAGGTGGTGTCCTAATTTAGGAAGTTCGTAGGTGTTACAGTGCTGGTTGTAAGATGTAATTTGGAAATGGTAGGTCACCCATAAATGGGGAGTATTTATCTATGCTGTTGAACATAGACTGGATCTGGAGGTATCCACTCTTCTGGTTCGATGGGAGATCACTCAGAATTCTTGGTCTTTGGTAGTTATCATTGTGAATGTAGCGCTTAACTCTTTGTTGCAGAGTCATTCTTTGGGTTCGGTGGGGGTGTGGTGATGATGTAATCGGATGTGTTTACGGTTGGGGAGGGTTTCTCTGTCAGGTACATATATTTCCCTTGCATGTCATAAAGCTGTTTTTCGCTAGTTTATCTATCCTTACATTAATTGCAGTGATTTCTTGTTGTACATGTAGGTCTTCACTTCTGATTCTGTCTTTTAATCTGGTCCCAGTGATAAAGCGGAGAGCTTTGTTCTGGACTCGTTGAAGCCGCAGCTTGTTGGTTTTAGTTGTTAGTGATAGGGGTACCAAGGGTATTCCAACACAGGTCTGATCATCATCTTATATAGGTGCTTCTTGATGTGGGTGGGGGCTTCTTGAATCTGAATAGTTGGCTGAGGGGGGCTTTTGCCAGGTTCACTTTTTAGAGATGTGTGAGGTAGAGTTAAGTAATCTGTCGATCTCATATCCCAGGATTTTGTTCGGGTTTCTGATATCGACCCTTGTACCTCTTATGGAGATACCCCTTTATCTTCTATGGTTGTTGGGAGACAGCCAATGGTACTGATGAGGACTTCCTCTGGGTTGGTTGTGACTCTCCACTTTTTCTCCCAGTTAGCAGTTCTTCGTAGTTCCTCATTCATTTTCGCTATTACTCTCCTGTATTTTGTTGCACCTGTTATGGGGGCGGATGACACTACATGAACACGTCGTCTGCAAATTGGGTGATGATGGTGTCATTATGTTCTGGTTGTGGGAGGTCATTTACATAGATATTGAAGAGTATGGGGCTAAGGCATGAATGAGCCTTGTGGTACACCAGCTGTTGGGGTGAAGGGGACTGCAGATTTGCCATTAAAGTTGGGGATGATGCTTCTGCCCGTCAGGAAATTGAATATGAGTCTGAGAAAGGTCCAGTTGTGGTCTGGTAGATCGGCCAAGTTTGAATATAAGCCCATCGTGCCAGAGGCTGTCGAAGGCCTTGTGAACGTCCCTTGTGAATTAGGGCCAGGTGTCCCTGATTCCTCAGGCTAACAGCAGCATCAAAGATGATGTTGATAGCATGTTGCGTTCCACGGTGGGACCTGAAACCAAACTGTTTTTCGGAGAAGAGGTGGTTGAATTCCATGTAGTAGTTCAGTCTATTGGAAATGATTTTTTCGAAGACTTTGCCAGCGACTTCGAGTAGAGAGATAGGTCTGTAGTTTTCTGGGTTACGGGTGTCCTTATTGGGTTTTGAGATGAAGATCATTTTAGCTGTTTTGAATGATGTAGGGAAGTGGCCAGACGCCAGGATAGCATTTAAGATGTTTAATAGGGACATCTTGCAATTTCGGGGTAGGTATTTTAACTGTTTTACTGTTATGCCTGAGGGCCAGGGGCCTTATTTCTCATTCGTCCCATGACTTGGGTCATTTCCTTAGGGTGATTGGCCTTGAGAGGGTGCTCGGGTTCAGAGAAGATGTGTCAATTGTTGGTACAGGATGGAAGTCTTCCCGGTTTTCGTCACGCCACTGATTAACCCACAGGTAGTGGTTGTTGTTAAATCTTCCGCTGACATTGTGAGAGAGAATTTTCTTCCACACCTCCCTCATCAGATTAGCTTGATCCTGTGGGTCCTCGAGCAAGGTGGTCACATCCTCGCCATCCTCATTAGTGAATGAGTGTGTGAGGAGTTGAGTGGGTGAGCGCTTAGCCCCAGTAATCTCGGATCTTGCTCCAGAAACGTTCTGGTTGGCGCTTATACTGATTGGCTTGGAGCACAAGGTATTTCCATAGGTCCCTTTTGTGCTGGGTGATTAGGGTTATTAATTCCCTTCTCATTCTTTGGAGTACGATGCGCGTGGGTTGGCCTGAGTGGAGGTGCCTTCTGCATTCAGCTTGGTAATTGTTCATGCTGTCTTTTATTTCCCTGGTAGGTTTGTACTGTTGGTAGACCCTGGAGGTGGTAAGTTGGCAGCATGCATCAGTGGCCTCGGTGATTCTTTTGTGCAGGGAGGCGATCGCCACATCTATTGCAGTGGAGGGTTGGTTGTCAAGGAGAATAGTCTGGTCGTTTGCTAGGTAGTCCCTGAAGGGGTCGAATCCTAGTGTTTTTAGGTTGGGTTTTGGGTGGATGGGTGTGCGGAATGGGGTGGATTGTAGCTTAATTATGACAGGGATATGGTCAGAGCCGACGTTGCCGCCTGGGGACACTTTGCAGTGGAACAGGTCGCAGTCCCTGTTGGTGAGTACTACGTCAGGAGTCCCTGGGTGGGGGCCAACATATGATTTAAAAAATGGGCCCTGGAATGATAGATTTCTTGCCGCCATTAGGTTGAAGAGTTGTTTCCCTTTGTGGTCACCCTGCGGAAGGGCGGCGCCACAGTTAAAGAGAGCGGGGTGGTGGGCATTGAAGTCCCCTGCGAGGACTGTAGGGACGTTTCGGCTGAGTAACCTGTGGATGGGGATAGACTCTATGTACGGCTGTCTGGGGGGAAAGTAGCCTGTACCCACAACGAGCCGGCCGTATGAGGTCAGCAGTTCTATTGCTAGGACGTTGTCCTCATCGACATGAATGTTGCTGAATTCGTAACCCCGCTTCACAAGGATGGCTACTCCACTAAAAGGCCCTCTGGATTTCTCGAGTGTTGAGTAACCAGGGATTTTTATGTGTTGGTCAGGTCTGGCTGCTGTTTCGTTGAGAAGGATAATGTCTGGGTTGTGGTTGCCTAGCTCTATTTCAAGGAGGTAGCGGTTGTTGAAGTGGTGAATGTTGATTTGCAGAATTGTGATCCCCATTATTTTGCGTGTTTAGGCGTGTTGCTGCAAGCAGAGGAGGAAAGTTTGGAGGTGCAGAATCGGTGGGGTTGGTTGCGCCTGCCAGGGTGTTTCAGAGGGGGAGGGAGGGTGTAGTCTTGGGTGTTTTCCTGCGAGAATAGAGAGACTTCATCGCTGCTGTTGGTGATGGTAACATCAGTTGACAAATCAGACTCATTCTCTGATGCTGAACTCACGTCAGAGTCTGTGTCCCCTGGGTGTACTGGGGTCTCGGAACTGTCGTTGTTTGAGAGCGGGGACATTGGGTCTTGAGGGCGGAGGTCTAGCTCGTCAAGACAGGCTAGTTGCCCAATGTCTGCCTCCCTCAGGGTAGCGTGGGAGCCTGGGCGGTCAGTTTGGACAGCCTCAATGGCGGTGGGTTCAGAACCTGTACGGTCAGTTTGGAGAGCCTCAAAGGCGGTAGATTGTGCAACAGCTAGTGAAGCAGGTGCCGGGAGTGTCACTTCCCTGCGTGGGGCTGGTTGGGTAGGGGCCAGAGTTTGGGGAGCCTCAAAGGCGGTAGATTGTGCAACAGCTAGTGAAGCAGGTGCAGGGATCGTCACTTCCCTGCTTGGGGCTGGTTGGGTAGGGGCCAGAGCTTGTGGGGGGGATCCCATATGAGATCGCAATATGTCAGGGAAATGTATGGCTGGGGAACCATTAGCTTCAAATAAGGCATTGAGGAGGGTGCAGCAGAGCCGGTCATCACCCTTTGCCAGGTCCTTTGCTAACAAGAAGAAGGCAGTGCTTTTCATTACTCCCTCTTGGATGGGGCCAGGGGGAATAGGGTAGAAAGGTGTGCCTTGGGCTTGGGGTGGGCTAGGAGTAGGGTGGGGAGGGGTGGGATGGGGTGGGTGGGAGATGGGTTGGTTCCAGGCATTGCTGGTTGGAGATGTAGCAGCGGGGGCACTGGCATTGTTGGGTGGCGAGGTAGCAGTGGGGGCACTGCCAGAGCTTGGTAGGTTGGGGAAGGCTCCTTGGGACCCAATGGGAGGTGACTGAGCAGTGGTTCTGTTGGTTGGTGCTGGTTTCCTGTTGTCCAGGATTTTCTGAATTGCAGCCTTCCTGGCAGGGCAGCCAGGGGAGACAGCGTGGTGCTTATCGCCACAGAGGATACACTTGGGTTTGCTCCTGTTGGGGCATTCCCTATGAACATGTTCTCCAGCACAGATGCTGCAGATGGTTTTCTCCTTGGAGCATTTGTTGGTGTTATGCCCAAACTGGTAGCATCTGAAGCATTGGGTGATTGAGACAAACCTTTCCATACTCACTTGATCAGGAGTGCATTTCATGCCAAAGCATTTCAGGCCTCGTTCACAAACAAGCTTGGCCTCATCAGGAGTCTCGAGGATGAGCTTCAGCGACTGTTGGTTGGCCGCATTCCTGTTGAATTTGTAAGCATTGAGAACCTTGAACTCGTTTTCCCGGTTGATCTCCTCAACAAGTTCATTAGCAGTATACTCACGCATGATGCTGTTGATGCGTGCCACGAACACAGAGCGCTGTGCCTGGAAGTTGTCAGGGGGAATGGGAAAGAATTTTGTCCCTTACTGTTGTCTGTAGGTTTCCTGGAGGAGAGTCTTCGACAGGTCCATTTAGGTTAAATTAATATTACCCTTTCTAAAATAAAATAGCAAACAATATATTTAGCCAAATTAAGAGAAAATGTTCAGAGAGGTTCTTTACAGATACGAAGTTTCTTATCTATTGCCAAACATAGATCCCATGCTCCACCTTGGCGCCACTTGGCGTCACCTCATCCTAAAGACAAGAAGTGTACTTGCTCTCTTCCTCGCGGGCAAGGGCCTGGCCCCTCAGGGCCGCCTAACTCACTGCCTTTAACAGAACCCAATAAAGTAACACGTTTCCTCTGAAGAGTATTCATTCTCCACCAACAACAAGAATTGTAATAAGGAGTACTGATTAGACTGCTGTAGAGGCAGGAGTCCACCACACCTGCCTCCTGAGAAGAATGCTTCAGAGGCAGCAGTTCCTCATAAGTCCCTTCTGAGTAGGCAGGTGTCTGGCATTAGCCCCACATGCCCACATAACAGGGAGTGTGTGGAAGCAAGAGTTCTCCATACGCTGATGCTGACAAATCGGCTGCAATGGTGTAAGTTCACCACTCCCACCTGCTGATAAGGTATGTATGGGTGAGTGTCTCTATTACACTTGGCTCCTGACAAGAAATTATTGAGAATGAATCTTCCACATCCACCTCCTCACAAGGCAGGTGTTTGTGTTTCTCCCTTCTCTCTTACACCCGCCTCACACCAGACAAAGGTATTTGGTTAAACCTGTTAGAAATATGATAAATGTTTTTTACCAATACAGAGAACACATGTTGTAGTTGACTCTACACCAGCCTTATCTAGTCACTATAGAGAGTTCACATTATGTAGGTTATTTCTACATCAGTCTTGTAGATCACATTATATGCTGACAGTTCCTCGTAGTTGTCAAAACAGGCAAGGAATTCCGTGAACACTAGAAGAAAACACTTACTAAGCGTTAAGTGTTAGGTCTGTGCTCAGTGAAGTTGTTCTAGCACTCTCTGAGGTCGATGTTTTTGAAATACGAGATGTGTTCAGAGAATGTTTCAGATAGCTTACCATTTTGTTTGTGTTCCATTTACGATCATCCATATTCTCCATCTATATCCCTCGCTTCCCTCCACATCATAAAACCATGCTTGTCCATCCACAACCCCCAAACCTTCCCCAGCCAATATATCTGTGAGTACACAACCCACTTCCACTCCCTTTTTCAAATAAATATGTTCGCTTGTTCTCAAATTCATTTCCTTTACATATACACATATCGAACTGGAATGTTTACCATTCGTTATCCCCTCCTTCCTTCATTCCTACTACAAATAAGAAGTGTGTCTATTAATAAAGTTACCTCTTTTTTCCTCCTACTCTACAATTAACATGGTTCTTGGCGAGTCCACAACCTCCCTTTCCCTATCTTCCACACTCAACAGGTGAGTTATTCCACTTATAGCTTTGTTCCTCCCTTCTAACAACCCTCGACAACCAACAAGTGATCGTCCTCCATGTACTGATTATTTACTGTTTCCCTGTGGAAGTTGTCTGGTCTCCCAATAAGTTTCCACACCATGTAAACTCCAGGTGAAGTCCAGTTAAAATCTAGAGAATCTCCAGTTATACTCCATGTAAATTTCATGTAAACGCCACGTAAACTCCATGTAAACTCCACGTAAACACCATGTAAACTCCAGCTAAACTCCAGTTAAACTTCATGTAAACTCCAGGTAAACCCAGTTAAACTCTAGGTAAACTCGGCGTAAACGCAAACTCAACGCAGTTATCGCATTGTCAACAGACAATCAATACCCAGATATAAGACAGTCAATATTCAGTCTACACAAAGGGAACAAGCAGTCCACACACACACACACACACACACACACACACACACACACACACACACACACACACACAAATGTATAGTATACAAAGTCATGGAGAAGATTATCAGGAGAAGAGTGGTGGAAAACCTACAAAGGAATGAGCTTATCAACGACGGCCAACACGGTTTCAGGGACGGGAAATCCTGTGTCACAAACCTACTGGAGTTCTATGACAGGGTGATAGCAGTAAGACAAGAGAGAGAGGGGTGGGTAGATTGCATTTTCTTGGACTGTAAGAGGGCATTTCACACAGTTCCACACAAGAGATTAGTGCAAAAGCTGGAGAACCAGGCAGGGATAACAGGGAAGGTACTCCAATGGATCAGGAAATACCAGTCAGGAAGACAGGAAAGAGTCATGGTACGTGGTGAGGTGTCAGAGTGGGCGCCTGTGACGAGTGGGGTTTCACGGGGGTCAGTCCTAGGACCGGTGCTGTTTCTGATATTTGTGAACGACATGACGGAAGGAATAAACTCCGAAGTGTCCCTGTTTGCAGATGATGTGAAGCTGGCGAAGAGAATTCAATCGGACGAGGACCAGGCAGAACTACAAAGGGACCTGGACAGGCTGCAAGCCTGGTCCAGTAATTGGCTCTTAGAGTTCAACCCCACCAAGTGCAAAGTCATGAACATTGGGGAAAGGCAAAGAAGACCGCAGACAGAGTACAGTCTAGGAGGCCAGAGACTACAAACTTCACTCAAGGAAAAAGATCTGGGGGTGAGTATTACACCAGGCACATCTCCTGAGGCGCACATCAACCAAATAACTGCTGCAGCATACGGGCGCCTAGCAAACCTACGAACAGCATTCCGACATCTTAATAAGGAATCGTTCAGGACCCTGTACACTGTGTACGTTACGCCCATATTGGAGTATGCAGCACCAGTTTGGAACCCACACCTAGCCAAGCACGTAAAGAAACTAGAGAAAGTGCAAAGGTTTGCAACAAGACTAGTCCCGGAGCTAAGGGGTATGTCCTATGAGGAGAGGTTAAGGGAAATCGACCTGACGACACTGGAGGACAGGAGAGATAGGGGGGATGGACATGATAACGACATATACAATACTGAGAGGAATTGACAAGGAGGACAGAGACAGAATGTTCCAGAGATGGAACAAAGCAACAAAGGGACACAGTTGGAAGTTGAAGACTCAGATGAATCACAGGGATGTTAGGAAGTATTTCTTCAGTCACAGAGTTGTCAGGAAGTGGAATAGTTTGGGAAGTGATGTAGTGGAGGCAGGATCCATACATAGCTTTAAGAAGATGTATGATAAAGCTCATGACGCAGGGAGAGTGACCTAGTAGCTTCCAGTGAAGATGTGGGGCCAGAAGCTGTGACTTGACCCCTGCAACCACAACTAGGTGAGTACACACACACAAGTACCTACAGATAACACGTAGACATTACACGGTCATTCCCACTCAACATACAGTCAGAATGCAATCAAACACAGTCAACATGCAATCACACATAGTCAACATGCAATCAAACACTCAACATGTAATCAATACAGTAAACATGCAACCAAACACAGTCAACATGCAATCAAACGGTCAACATGCAATCAAACACAGTCAACATGCAATCAAACACAGTGAACATGCAATCAAACACAGTCAACATGTGGACAAAACTCAGATAGTACACAGTCAACAAACAGGCAGCACACAGTTAGCACATAACCAACACACAGTCAATGTTCAGTCAGCTCACAGTTAAAACAGAGTTAACACACAGTTAACTCACAGTCAGTACTCACACAACTTACAGTCAACATACATCCAACACGAAGTCTACTCAGTCAACCCTCTCATAGACAACACACAACTAGTACACAGTTACCACAGAAAACACACGATGAACACACAATCAACGTGCAGTCTACACACAGTCAACGTGCATTCTATACACAGTCAACATGCAGTCTACACACAGCCAACGTGCAGTCTACACACAGTCAACGTGCAGTCTACACACAGTTAACGTGCAGTCTACACACAGTCAACATGCAGTCTACACACAGTCAACGTGCAGTCTACACACAGTCAACGTGCAGTCTACACACAGTCAACGTGCAATCTACACACAGTCAACATGCAATCTACACACAGTCAACGTGCAGTCTACACACAGTCAACATGCAGTCTACACACAGTCAACGTGCAGTCTACACACAGTCAACGTGCAGTCTACACACAGTCAACGTGCAGTCTACACACAGTCAACATAGAGTCAACACAATCAACACTAAACAAACACTCACTGAACACAGATTCAACACAGAACCCTCAGATAGACAACACAGCCAGAACTCAATTAATACAAAGTCAGCACCCACTGAACACAGACAGCGCTGTCAACACACACTGAACACAGACAGCGCTGTCAACACACACTGAACACAGACAGCGCTGTCAACACACATTGAACACAGACAGCGCTGTCAACACACACTGAACACAGACAGTGCTGTCAACACACACTGAACACAGACAGCGCTGTCAACACACACTGAACACAGACAGCGCTGTCAACACACACTGAACACAGACAGCGCTGTCTACACACACTGAACACAGACAGCGCTGTCAACACAGAAACAACACATAATTAATATTCAGTCAACGCGGTCAGCTGACTGTGAACACAGTTAGCAAGCATGCAGCACACCGCTTACACTCAATCAACACTCAGCTGATACACAGTCATGCTACAGATAATACACATTCAACACACAATCAACACAGTGAAGACACACAGTCAACACATCCAACACACAAACATCACCCAGTCAACACACTGTCAAAACACAGTCAACACACATTCATCACAAAGTCAATACACAGTGAACAGACAGTCAACATACATCCTACACATATTCATCACTGTCAACACTCAGCAGAAACACAGCCAACGCACACTCAACACACTGTCAACACACAGCTATCACACTGACATTACACAATCAACTCATAGATAACACATGAAATATATAATTTACAGTCAACACAACCCTCACACAGTCAACACAACCCTCACACAGTCAACACAACCCTCACACAGTCAACACAACCCTCACACAGTCAACACAACCCTCACACAGTCAACACCCAGTCAATACGAACCAAGCACTCAGTCAGCATAAATCCAACAGTCAGTAGACTTCCACTTAACATTCAACACAAGCGACAAACATTCAACACAGTCAAAAAAAAATAGTACACAGACAACACACAGTGAAAACACAGCAATCACTACAGGAAAAATGCAGACGTCACACAGTCAACACAGTCAACACACAGTGAACACTCAGTCAACAGTCAATATACAGTCAACACACAGTCAACACACAGTGAACACTCAGTCAACAGTCAGTATACAGTCAACACACAGTCAACACTCAGTGTACACTCAGTCAACAGTCAATATACAGTCAACACACAGTCAACACACGGTGAACACTCAGTCAACAGTCAATATACAGTCAACATACAGTCAACACACAGTGAACACTCAGTCAACAGTCAATATACAGTCAACACACAGTCAACACACAGTGAACACTCAGTCAACAGTCAATAAACAGTCAACACACAGTCAACAAACAGTGAACACTCAGTTAACAGTCAATATACAGTCAACACACAGTCAACACACAGTGAACACTCAGTCAACAGTCAATATACAGTCAACACACAGTCAACACACAGTGAACACTCAGTCAACAGTCAATATACAGTCAACATACAGTCAACACACAGTCAACACACAGTCAACACACAGTCAACACACAGTCAACACACAGTCAACACACAGTCAACACAACTAACACACAGTCAAATCTCAGCTATACGCTTTCATAAAGAAAATTGATTTCCTTTTAAAAGTTAATTCTGAAGTTAAGAAACCAATATGGAGGGTCGAGGTCAGTTAAAACTCGAAGATTAACTTCATATGAATATAAGACGGAGAGAGCTGGAAGCTTCCTCAAAAATTATCATTTGATTAATACGTTAACATAACTGAGGCTAAAAGTGAGCCTCGCTAAAGGGAAAAAATCTAGAATTATTTTTCTGTTAATCATTAAAAAATATTTTTTTAATCCATCATCAGAGGAAAATAGTTTCTTATAATATAAAAGCCGAGTTGAATTCTTGAGTATCAATAATATGTTTCTTTCTCAGATGTTTAAATTGTGTCATATTTGTGTTTTTATCAGAGGTATGTTTATTGCATCAGATATGCGTTAGTTATATTACAGACTATTTTTTTATCAGAAATATATTAGTTTGTACCAGGGCATGTTGGTTGTATCAAGAATATTTTAGTTGTCTCAGAAATATTAAAATTATAATAGGAGTGTATTAGTTGTGTCACAGTGACTATTTTATTAATAAAATCAATTCACATGATCGTTAATGCAAATATCTAATCAGACAATCAGGTAGTGCAACACCTCAATGCTTACAAGCATGCAGACATGGTCTAGAGGTTCAGTAGTCGCTCAGATCAAAGATCAGAAAGGCATCTAAGTTACTTTGACCTGTGGAATAAATATTGGTGCCGACAGACATATTTTGAGTTTCTCATAAACTGCTGATCGCCAAGGATTTACACGTAGAGCATCCAGTAAGCAGCCTTTATAATGACAGAGATCGGAGGAGACTGACTCAAGCTGACATGAAGGTGACATTAACTCAAATAAAAACACATTACGACATTGGTATGGAGAAAAACATCACTGAATGCATAACACATCGACCCTGGCAGTTGAAGGGCTACAGCAGCATGAGACAGCTTACAGGCTCTCCAAAACTGGATAGTTGAAGAATGAAAAAAAAAAAAAACATCGCCTTGGAGATTTGCAGCATGAATGTGCAGCCGACAAGCCTTCAGCAACTGCGTGATGCTATCATGCTAACTTGGACCAAGATATGTAAGGAATGTTTCCAGCACCTTGTTGAATCTATGCCACGAAGAATTCAGGCTGTTCTGAGGGCAGAGATGGATCCTACCCAGTACTTGAAAGGTGTACCTAATAAAGTGGCCACTGAGTGTATGTTAATTGTTTCAAGAATGTATTTGTTGTATCGATATTATGCTTGTTGCTTTATAAATATATGAGTTGCATCTGGAATTTGTTAGTTGTCTCAGAAATATTTAGGTTAAGTTAGGAATGTGTTCGCTTTATAAAAACAATGGCTCCTGTATCAGCAGTACGTAACTTGCATCAGCAACATGATAGCAGCATCTTGTCCCCTCCCTCCCTCATCCTCATGAGACAACCAACCACAGTATCCCCCCCCCGGTCTCTCCCCCCTGGTCCTCGTCTGCCACAATGATGCACACGTCCATTGGACCCTCGCCCACACGTGTCCTTACCCTCCGGGTTGACCACACAAATTAAGGGATGGCAGATGCAGTTGCAGATAGCCAGACACAGAGCCAGGGAAACAGTGCACCTAACAATGAGAGAAAAGTGATTTCTCAGGTGTTTGGAGCAAATGGGATCCCTTTAGGAGTGGCGCTATTCACGCGCACAATGGATATGCTAGGTCACATTTTCTTCGCGCAGCCTCCACAGGCAGCTGAAACCTCCACTGTCAATTCAAATATAGGGTTAGCAAGACCCTGTCTCATTTCCTCAAAGTTGCTAGTTGATCTGTTGCAGTGAAATTCTCAGAATTTCTAAAGCTACCAAAAAGAGATTCCACTAACTTAAAAGCCCGAGACAGGGCGTTAACTGATCAATTTGGGCCCCCTGGTCTCGTCTGTCATACGTAGGAAGAGAAACTATGGCTCACACGAAAAGGTGAGCGACATCATCAGGCAAAGTCTCGCCACAGCCCGTTGCAGAGCAGAACGGGAACCCCAGATTCCGAGTCCCCATGCTACGCTGGGAAGGGTTGCATGTAATGGTTTGGCACCATACTATAAATTCATTGAAAATACGACCTGGAGTTTACCTGGAGAGAATTCCAGGGGTCAACGCCCCCGCGGCCTGGTCTGTGACCAGGCCTAATGTTGGACCAGAGCCTGATCAACCAGGCTGTTACTGCTGGCCGCACGCAGTCCAACGTACGAACCACAGCCCGGCTGGTCAGGTACCGACTTTAGGTGCCTGTCCAGTGCCTGCTTGAAGACAGCCAGGGGATTGTTGGTAATCCCCCTGATGTATGCTGGGAGGCCTTTGGAATGTAGGACAAGTGTGCTTTCAGATTCCTTTAAGAAATGGATGACAAACTCATTTTGGAAACCAAGGACACAAGAGCGACCAGTTTCCTTATCTGGAGACTAAATTTTGCAATCTCCAGAGAGAAAATGTCTGCAGATTCTGGACACACGACCAACAGGTGGGGTGCTAATGATGTATTGAAATGTAAAATTCGTGATGTCATGTGTATGGTTCTCCTTGCAATTGTATCTTTCCAAAACATTTTATTTTCTGATAAACTTCACAAACATAGCAAATAGGGGGTGTTACGAAAAGAAACCACTCAAACTGCTCCAGAGAGAAACCTACTGAGTTATCCAAGCACCACGTTATCCTCTTAAATGAGAAATGGTTGTTGAGGTTTCTAAATTAGTTTCGATCCAAAAATATTTTTTTATATCTTTGTCAATGAAAAAAACTATCTTCAATTCTGAAAAATATTTTTTGGGGAAAGTCTAATTTAACCCTTTCAGGGTCCGTGCCGTAGTACTACGGCTTTGAGTTCTGGGTCCAAACCGTAGTACTAAGCCTAAATTCTTGTGGCCTCAAATTTAGCACAAGAAGGCTGATAGGCCTACATCTAAGAGAATGGGTCTCTGTGGTCAGTGTGCGCACTATACAAAAAATCCGGGAGCCCACATCGCAATATGGCAATGCCGCCTAAGTAGCTTTGATCACCAATCCTGTACTCTCCCAGAGCAGTCCCACACCCATCCTGTACTCTCCCAGAGCAGACCCACACCCATCCTGTACTCACCCAGAGCAGACCCACACCCATCCTGTACTCACCCAGAGCAGTCCCACACCCATCCTGTACTCTCACAGAGCAGTCCCACACCCATTCTGAACTCTCCAAGAGCAGTCCCACACCCATTCTGAACTCTCCCAGATCAGTCCCATACCCATCCTGTACTCACACAGAGCAGTCCCACCAATCCTGTACTCTCCCACAGCACTCCCACACCCATCCTATACTCTCCCACAGCAGTCCCACACCAATCCTGTACTCTCACAGAGCAGTCCCACACCCATCCTGCACTCTCCCAGAGCACTCACACACCCATCCTGTACTCTCCCAGAGCACTCCCACACCCATCCTGTACTCTCCCAGAGCAGTCTCACACCCATTCTTAACTCACCCAGAACAGTCCCACACCCATTCTGAACTCTCCCAGAGCAGTCCCAAACCCATCCTGTACTCTCTCAGAGCAGTCCCACACCTATTCTGAACTCTCCCAGAGCAGTCCCAAACCCATCCTGTACTCTCCAAGAGCAGTCCCACAACCATTCTGAACTCTCCCAGAGCAGTCTCACACCAATTCAGAACTCTCCCATAGCAGTCCCTCACCTATCCTGTACTCTCCCAGAGCACTCCAACACCCATTCTGAACTCTCCCAGAGCAGTTCCATACCCATCCTGTACTCTCCCAGAGCAGTCCCACACCCATTCTGAAGTCTCCCAGAGCAGTCCCATACCCTTCCTGTACTCTCCCAGAGCTCTCACAAACCCATCCTGTACTCTCCCAGAGCACTCCCACACACATCCTGTACTCTCCCAGAGCAGTCCCACACCCATTCTGAACTCTCCCAGAGAAGTCCCACACCCATTTTGAACTCTCCCAGAGCAGTCCCAAACCAATCCAGTACTCTCCCAGAAAACTCCCACACACACCCTGTACTCTCCCAGAGCAGTCCCACACCCATTCTGAACTCTCCCAGAGCAGTCCCAAACCCATCCTGTACTCTCCCAGAGCATTCCCACAACCATTCTGAACTCTCCCAGAGCAGTCCCACACCAATTCAGAACTCTCCCATAGCAGTCCCTCACCTATCCTGTACTCTCCCAGAGCACTCCCACACATCCTGTACTCTCCCAGAGCAGTCCCACACCCATTCTGAACTCTCCCAGAGCAGTCCCAAACCCATCCTGTACTCTCCCAGAGCAGTCCCACACCAATTCAGAACTCTCCCATAGCAGTCCCTCACCTATCCTGTACTCTCCCAGAGCACTCCCACACCCATTCTGAACTCTCCCAGAGCAGTTCCATACCCATCCTGTACTCTCCCAGAGCAGTCCCACACCCATTCTGAAGTCTCCCAGAGCAGTCCCATACCCTTCCTGTACTCTCCCAGAACTCTCGCA